>JASANA010003282.1:0-13835 GCA_030248095.1 Ptycholaimellus sp. GST1_10 | reverse complement strand
GCCTCCTCCTTCCTCCTCCCCTTCCTATCCTCCCCCTCACACACACAACAAAAAACAAGGGTGTGCATAAAAGCGGCAGGAATGAGATCAAGAAAATTTGGCAAATGGGAAAGCCGGATTTGGAAACGCCTTTTGGAAAAGGGGGGGCCCACCTTTTGGAAAAGAGCGGGTGTGGCAAACTATTTTTCAGCGGCATGAGTCATAAAAAGGCACCTGCATGCTTAGGGCCTGGCTTTATTACACGCAGAGGCGAGAAATCGAACCAACTAGCAAACAAAAACTCAATTGGCTGCCATGGAAGAGGCTGGTCAAGGTCATTCAACGATCTGTTGCGCTGAGGGATTGAGGCGGGTGTTTCTGGGGGTGCAAAGTAGAGAAGGGTGAAGCCTCAAGGTGCCAAGTAGGTAAATCCCCAGCCTTTGGGGCGCGTTAGAAAAGATAAAAGTAGGCGGCGGCTTTTTTAATGAGCAAAGAGGGTTGAGAGGCGACCTTTCTCTCTTTGCTTATTTTCCCCTCTCTTTCTCTCCTTCACTCTTTGGTGCCTAGTTTGCCAGCAGTTCAATGACATGAGGCCCGCCGCCAGAGAACCTCTGATGCCCATAAAAACTACTAGACCCTTTGAAATTGTGGCTAGCAATATCATGGGGCCTCTAACTAAATCAAATGGACATTCATACTGGGTGGCACTAAGTCTTCGCCTTTTTGCGTGGCCGAAGGCCGCCCGTCGCGAAGGGCAGGGCAGTCAGAGCTCCGGAGGCCGGAGGGCATGGGTGCGGAGGCCCCGGAGCGTAGCCTAGCATGCGAAGCATGCTAGGCGAAGCGTAGGGGCTGTAGCACCCGTGCCCGGAGGCCGGAGGAGCTCTGGCGCCCTGCCCAGGAGAGCGGCGGGCGGCCAAGGCCGCTTATAGTGTTACCCCCACTTTTCGTCCGTCTGTCCGCATATATATATGTGTGTGGTTCCAGAGCCCGGACTCGACGGTTTTTCAACGAAATTGGCTGAAATTTTGTATGAAGGCCCGTCTAGGTGGTGGCTAGGAGGGTTTTTCTGGGCATGATCTAATTTTGTTTTGTTCTGGATTTATGGTCCAAAAACTGGCAATTTTGGAGCTTTAAAATTCGAAATTATTTCGAAGTTGGGAAAGTTGTGTTTTTATTATAATATTTTATAATAACAATATTTCATTAACTACTGTCAGAAAGCATTTATTATTAAGCAAAGGTGGGCAAAACCAAGTTATGTTTTCAACTTACAATTTGAACTAGGATTTATGGTATATTAGTTAATATATTGTTTGATGATAGTATAAGTTTGGCCGCGCATGTATTTGCGATAGCCATTTGCAGACAGTCGTATATTTCGCTTAAAATATATTTTGGCTTCATGCAATTATAGTTGTCTGTTTTTCTGAGTACTGTCAATGCAAGCGAGCAGTAGACTCAATACAGATTAAGCGATCAAGCAAAGGGGGAATGATGGATTAATCGTTGTTGCTAAGTTGCATCCAGCTCACTTCCTCTGGGAATCACGCTTTTGCTGCTCAACTACTCTATTCCATTTTGAGGCAAAACCATGTAAAATCTATCAGGTTTGCGGGATGTTGGTTTTGGATTGTTGGTTCAATAAAGTGAAAATGTAGGTTGTTCAAAAAAGCGAATGGAACCAATTTTGTTTTGCAGCCAAGAATGCGAATATTGGTCACTTCAAAGCTGATTTCACTTTTACTCGTGCGATATTGGGTGTTATTTGGTACCGAAGAGTGGGCAGAAGACCGATTTAGAGGACAAGACTTGCAACACAACTCATGGCCTGGTCTTGTCATTGCGGCAATTCATTTCAACGTCGCTGAGCCTTTGCGCGAAGCTCAAAATCTCTGTTAGGTTTTCCTTAGAAGTTAAGGCTAAGAAAGATATGATTTTAGGGAAACGGCGGGGTCATACAAGGGCTGCTCAACTTTGTGCTAGTTGGAAGCGAATAGCCACACCAACTCGTCAACGAAAACGAACTCTTCATCTGACAACATGCCATGGGGAAGCAATTTGGAGCTTTCTACTTTTACTCGCAGGAGATATAGAGGTCAATCCTGGGCCAACGCATACTGATCAAACAACAACGATGCCTGGAGACAACTCTGGACCCACGCATACAGATCATACAACAAAGAATCTCGGAGAAAGTTGGAAGAAAGGCTTGCTCATGCTGCACTTAAAGGCTGATGAAATCGACCGGAAACATTATGCAAAAAAATCAGTTGGATTGAAAATTGTGGGAACAACACTTGGAGGTATGCATGGTGAAGCTTTGGTTAAACAAGTTGATCCACGAAGTCCGGCTTTTAAAGGTGGCTTTAAGCCAGGAATGGTGATTGTTGGTTTGGGTGATGAAGTAGTTCCATCAATTAATTGGCTCCGTGTTCGCCTGCGTGAAGTCTATGAACAAAAGGAGAGTGTCAATACATGGGTCCAGGCAGCAAGGGAAATCGGGAAGAAGAGCAGATATGAGCATGGAGCTTTATTAACAAAAAGTGACAAATCATCGTTTGGAGATCTACTTAGAAGAAAAAAGGAGGAACTGAAACAGAAAGATTTAGATAGGAAAGAAAAAATTCAAAAAAAGAATCAATAGAAGATAGAGTTGCCAGGCTTATGAAAAAAAAAGAAGGCATGGATATACTGCGCAAAGAAGAGACAAGAGGGCATAAAAGAAAGAGGTTGGAGGAAAAGAGAACTGACAAGCAAGTGCGTATAGAAGGAGAAAGCATGGATGAAGGTCTTGAAAGAAAGAAAAAACTTAGAGACAACACAAGGCTATGGTTGGAACAAATGAGTTCTGAAGAACAAAGTAACAGAGCAGAACAAGTCAGAGAAAATTCAAGGCTCTATTATGCACAAATGGATGAAGCAGAAGCAAGAGAACGGATGGAAAAAGTCAGGAAATATGACCAGCAGAGACGTGGACAATATGCTATTAATGTTGAGGGTGCAGATGAAATTCGTAGACTTGATCAATGCAGAAAAGCTAAGACAAGAGCAGAGGAAGATGAAGAAGAACGACGTCTGAGGCAAGAAAAAGATGCTATACGGAAGCAAATGCAGCGGAAATTGGAAGCCAGCCTGGAAAAGGAGCAGGATATTTGGAGATTGCTAGGTTTAGACAAAAACGCGGACATTCAACAATACATAGACCGTGCAAAAAGAATCTTGAAGGTGCCAGCTGAAGCGGAAGCAAAGACCCTAGCTGAAGCTGAGAAAAAAACAGCTGGGGAAAGTGAGGTGGCTTTCAAGAAGCGCATAAGAAAATTGGTTGAAAAACAAATGGAAGAGTGGGTTGTACTGAGGAAGAAGAAGGTGAAAAGAGATGCACAAGTTGAAAGAGCTAGGAAGTATTTGGAGCGGCAACGAACTGAACAAGAACTGCGAAAAACAGCTCTTCTGAGACAGGTGCTTGAAGAAATGGAAGGTGAAGATGAAAGGCTAATTTTGTATAGAGAGGTATATGATGATATAGTTGCTCAACGAGGAGGACAAAATGACACTGTTCGGCAAAGATTAAAACGGCAACAAACCCTTCTGAAACAGCTTCATGAAAAACAAAAAGGAGAAAAAAACCAGGACTTCAAGAAACGACTGGAATACCTATTCCTCCTAGAAAAAGAGCGGAAGGGAACAACCGATGAACTGTGTGGAGATGAAGAAATTTTCGCACAAGTTGATATGGGTGAAGAAGAAGGAGCAGAAGCTAGTGAAGAAAATGACAACTACAGCAGGCTCAGGGGTTTAATGTTTTTGCGACGGGAAACAGATAAACAAAAGATTCATAGACAAGAAATGGAGAAAAGAAGAAAGGACAGCGCACCTCTATCTCAAGCACCAAATGAAAGTGAGAGAAAGGTACAAGTGGACAACCTGGTGAAGCGTATGAATACAGTGTACCACAACATGCATTACGCAATATGTGTCGTCTGCCAGGAACGGAAGTGGAGAGGGTACGCTGATACACTTAAAGATGGGGAACTGCAAATGTTCAACGAGGCTGTGCACGGAAAATACAAAGAAGTTCTGGAGAAGATAAAGAAAGGTAGTAATATAAAAAGTGGATCAGACAGTGCAGGAAAGGAAAAGGCAGCAAAGCAACAACTGAAATGCTATGAGAATGCAATTGATGCATTGGATTTAAAGTTAAAACAACTAAGAAAAGAAGGGCCAAATCCTTGCTACATTTGCAAGTATTGCTATGGCAAGCTGAAGATTGGAAAAGTTCCACCAAAAGCATACTTCAATAAAATGGAGCTTGATGGTATTCCACCAGAAATAAGCAGCATTAATGATCTGGAGGAATCTTTAATTGCAAGACAGTGTTGCTTTATGCGAATCTTGAAACTACCAGCTGGTGGCCAGCGGAAATTGCAAGGGAAGTCTGTTTTTGTACCATTGGATACCACTTCTGTCATTGATGACCTCCATCTACCTCGTAACTTAGAAGCAGCAAAGATTGTGCCTGTTATTATGAAACGATCAAAGAGTGTTCCCTGTGGAATCTACAAAAGGCGAAATGTCAACTGCGACAATTTATGGAGAGCTTTGCATTTTTTGGTGGACAACAACCCAAAATGGAATGGTGTAACAACTAATGAAAGCTGGGCTGAAGAATTTTCGATGCAAGATGCTACTGTTGCCAACAATTTGCTTGAAGGAAACAGAGAAGCTGCAAAGCAAGGAATTGCCCCAGCAGAAAAAACCAGGCAGTCTCAAAGCTTGCTATCATCAGCATCAGTATCCAGTTCCAAATCAGGGATACAGACACTAAAAAGTCAGAGCACAACGGGAGCAGCTAGTGGATATCAGCCTACAAGCTCCTAATCACTCCTGACCTGGACTGAATGCCTTGCTGGTGGATGTCAGCCTACAAGCTCCTAATCACTCCTGACCTGGACTGAATGCCCTGCTGGTTGATGTCAGCCTACAAGCTCCTAATCACTCCTGACCTGGACTGAATGCCCTGCTGGTTGATGTCAGCCTACAAGCTCCTAATCACTCCTGACCTGGAATGAAAGACTTGCTGCTAGAAGTTTGCCTACAAACTCTTAATCACTCCTAACCTGTATTGAATGCCTTGCTGGTAGATGTCAGCCTACAAGCTCCTAATCACTCCTAACCTGTATTGAATGCCTTGCTGGTAGATGTCAGCCTACAAGCTCCTAATCACTCCTAACCTGCACTGAAAGTTTTGCTGGTGGATATCGGCCTTCAAGCTCCTAATCACTCCTGACCTGGACGGAAAACCTTGCTGGTGGATGTCAGCCTACAAGCTCCTAATCACTCCTGACCTGGACTGAATGCCCTGCTGGTGGATGTCAGCCTACAAGCTCCTAATCACTCCTGACCTGGAATGAAAGACTTGCTGCTAGAAGTTTGTCTACAAGCTCCTAATCACTCCTAACCTGTATTGAATACCTTGCTGGTAGATGTCAGCCTACAAGCTCCTAATCACTCCTAACCTGTATTGAATGCCTTGCTGGTAGATGTCAGCCTACAAGCTCCTAATCACTCCTGACCTGGACGGAAAACCTTGCTGCTGGAAGTTTGCCTACAAGCTCCGAATCACTCCTGACCTGGACGGAAAACCTTGCTGCTGGAAGTTTGCCTACAAGCTCCTAATCACTCCTGACCTGGACTGAATGCCTTGCTGGTGGATGTCAGCCTACAAGCTCCTAATCACTCCTGACCTGGACTGAATGCCTTGCTGGTGGATGTCAGCCTTCAAGCTCCTAATCACTCCTGACCTGGACTGAATGCCCTGCTGGTTGATGTTAGCCTACAAGCTCCTAATCACTCCTGACCTGGAATGAAAGACTTGCTGCTAGAAGTTTGCCTACAAACTCCTAATCACTCCTAACCTGTATTGAATGCCTTGCTGGTAGATGTCAGCCTACAAGCTCCGAATCACTCCTGACCTGGACGGAAAACCTTGCTGCTGGAAGTTTGCCTACAAGCTCCTAATCACTCCTGACCTGGACTGAAAACCTTGCTGCTGGAAGTTTGCCTACAAGCTCCTAATCACTCCTAACCTGGACTGAATGCCCTGGTTGTGGAAGTTTGCCTACAAGCTCCAAATCACTCATGTCCTGGAATGAATGGCTTGCTGGTGGATTATCCCCTTAAATTTTAATCACTTAGGTCCTTGACTTATATTTTTATAACTAAAGAGGAGAAATGAATTGAAGAAAAATAATGTGGTTATACACGCGCTGCTCAACTTTGTACCAATTGGAAACGAATAGCCACACCAACTCGTCAAACGAACTATTCATCTGACAAACTTCCATGGGAAGCAATTTGGAGCTTTCTACTTTTACTCGCAGGAGATATAGAGGTCAATCCTGGGCTAACGCATACTGATCAAACAACAACGACTCCTGGAGACAACTCTGGCCCAATGCATATTGATCATACAACAACGAATCTTGGAGAAAGCTGGAAGAAAGGGTTGCTCATGCTGCACTTAAAGGCTGATGAAATTGACAGCAAAGATTATGGAAAGAAGTCTGTTGGACTAAAAGTTGTTGGGACAACGTTTGGAGGTCAGCATGGCGAAGCACTCATCAATAAAGTTGAGCCTCGAAGCCCAGCATTTAAAGGACACATAAAACCGCTGTTGAAGAATACCCGCCTGGCTTTACTCGCCTGCAGCCTCTGCATATCGGCTAGAGTCCTGCCCCGCCGGTGCCATCTGCCAGTACAACGCCAGCCAGAGCGGCTTCAATCTTTCTCCTCAATTGGCTATTATTTTGCTCCTCAAACGGCTATATCTTTGCGGATTGCATAGGGTATATCTGGTCCAATATTAGGATGTTCCGACCAATCTCAATATGTTGCTTTCAAAACTCTCATGAAAAGGTTGATGAAAAGCTTCATGGGACAACCCCCTTCCGATTGAGCTAATAATTTTTTCCTAGTTACAGGCCACCAAGTTAGCGGGGCAAGCATATTAAGTTGTTTCGTTTTTCATGAAAATTTTTGAAAAAAAATACATGTTTCACACATGTAGCATAGGGAAAAGTGTAAAACAAGTATTTGGCGCAATGCGCAATAGGTGACTGCAGAGTGCACCCCCTTCCACCTTACAATATAAATGCATGGAACTTCATCACTCAAAAGGGCAAGTCTGTGGTTTCTCAACCAATTTCAAAAATAAGCACAGATTTAGAATCGGTATATATGACTTGTGAATTAAAAAACCAAAGTCTTCTGTGCAATTCTCAGCCAATCAGCTGCTACTGTTTATTGATGCTATTGGTGCACATGAAAGTTGGCCACCCAAGAGGGCAAGTCCGTGGTTTCTCAACCATTTTCAAAAGTAAGCACAGATTTAGAATCCCTTCGGGCCGCACTGCGGTCAATAAGTTAAGAAAATTTTGACTACTTATAAAAGTTCAAAACATTAAAAAAAATTTTAAATATTGAAATATGATTATGGGTGTGAGTTAATTTCGAGGCGTCGATTTCAAAATTTGGGTTTTCAGATGCGTAAAAAATTTTAAAATCCTGAAAAAGGCAAATAACCTCCAAAAAGACCAAAAATGGCCACATTTGGCAGTTTTTGGGCCAAGCCATTTTATCCTTTGCGATTTTGCCGAGTTTGAACATGCCAAAATTACGATCTATACCCATCTCACATGTTTTGGCGTAGCAGGCTTTAACAGAGCATTCCTCAATTTTTGGCGAATTTTTTAACTTTTCCCTATGTTAAAACCTGGGAAATTTGGGAATGTTTTCTCAAAGTTTTTCATGAAAAGTAAAAAAACTAAATATGCTTGCCCCGCTAATTTGGTGGCTTGTAACTAGGAAAAAAATAGTAGCTCAATCGAACGAGATGCATTTTCGCGTATCGTGCCTTTAAGGTCAAAGTAAAGATATTCGAGATATCAATCGAAACATTTTCATCCGATTCTTGCTCCTCTCATTAAATTACACTTTTGCCCTACGCCCACTTCTAGCACCACTGCTTCCGCAAATTTTCGTTTTTGTGCTCAAGAATTGAAGATGCTTAGGACAAAGCAAGGTGTTTGCCGGAAAGTTGGGAGAGCGCCTCGTCAAAGCTGGCCTTCGAGCATTCGCTGGGCCAGTGCGAAGAGCAGCGCTACGCTCCAGCCTGGATCGGCTCCCCTCCACCGACTCGGAGTTTACCTGCAAGGTTCATCCTATTTGCACCACTCGAGCCCCTTCGTAGAAACATGATAGGAGGAGTTTAGGGTAAAGCGGACAGGCTGCACAACGAAGCGCAGGGATGGTCCAGCAACTTCTATGCCTACTTCGGCAGCATCCCCTCCAAGTTCCGCTGCATGGACAGCCGCGTCTTTGGCAAGGACTCTAAGCACTGTCTAGTCCAGAACTACGTCTAGGTGTCGGCCACCTGCCGCTCGATCACCCTGACATGAGACAAGGAGAATGATATGTATATGACGTTTTGAGGCTTGCGGAGGTACACCAAAGCCTGTACATACCATCGTCAACGATGTTAGCACTCACGCCTGCCGCCATTGCTGCCTGCTCTGCCTCTCATCTTCTTACTTGAGATCTCTTCTCCCGACCATTTACATTACGTCTGCCTTCTGAAGGCTGTTTTTGAAAATCCTGGCCATGCTGGATTTTCTCTGCTGTTTGCATGGCATCGTATACATCAATGCCTAAGCATTTTTATCTCAGTTAGTGCTGCCATAAATACAGTAATCTAGGCTGCTTGTAAAAGCATATTAGGGGAGAAAAGATTGATAGGTTGCTTTCAATGCAATAATCAATCATATGATGCGATGATAAATGCTCCAGTGGATAGAATAGAGTGATTGATTACATATTCTCTTTGGGTGATTGATGCAATGGCGTAATGGCACAATGGCAATGACTCGCGCTCAAAAAGGGTCGTCAATCATTAACTAGGTTATCATCATAAACATGGGTACCATCGACAAGCTAACAAAATAATTAATTTTTCCAAAAAACGTTCGGTGGAAGGTTGGTCTGCTTAACCCACAAATGCCTTTATAAAGCATGGAAACACCTGATTTTCTTCCTGGGCCTCCTATTCCATCCGTAATATCCAAAATCCTCTATTTTTTCATGAAGAAATTTTTTGTTGTTGCAGCACCATTTGTTTGTGTGCACACTGTGCCAGGAAGATTCCGCTATCACTCCGTTTACAGCCCTTTTTCATGGGGAAATGGTATCGCACACGGCTCACTTCCCTACTCATACAAATTTCAATGTTTGTTTTTAAGTTATTTAACAGTTTCATATTTTCTAACGGAACGAAGTCACATTGAAATAATGTTTCTAGGAATGTCTGTCTATATCTGGTTCACTTGGCAAGCCAAAAGTAAAGCTCTTTTCTCTCAAAAATTCAATGTACCGAGGATAAAGCCAGGGTAAATTTTCGGCTGACACCTAGTTTCCCCCCCGCATGAGTTCCCCCCCCCCCTCAATCAAGAACTCCCCCCCCCCATGAAAGTTCCCCCCATGAAAGTTTGGCTCACGCCTGGTTTCCCCGCCATGGCCACCATGGAGGGTTACCGGCCACCCAAGGGGAGGCCCCCCCATAAAGGTTTCCCCCCAAGATTTTACCAATACCCACACTCCCAGCGCTAATGCAGCCCATAGTTGATACGGCAATCTAAACAGGGAAATTTGTGACTTGGGGTGGGGGAACTAGTGGTCAAAACTCTTTGGGGGGAATAGGTAAAATGTGTGTGTGTATAGGTAAAATTCTAGGGGGGGGGGGAAACCTTCATGGAGGGGGAAACCTTTATGGGGGGGAATTTTCATGAGGGGGGGGGTTATTGGGGGGGGAAATCTCATGGGGGGGGGGGAACCAGGTGTCAGCCGAAAGTTTTCTCCCCATGCAAGTTCACCCCCCCCCCCAAGAAGATAATTATACACACACATCCTGCGCTAATGCAGCCCATAGTTGAAACAGCTTTACATGGAAAAAAGGTGAAATTATGTCTTGGGGGGGGAACGAGTCGTCGAAATCGACGACTTGTTCCCCCCCAAAGAGTTTTGACGAATTGTCCCTCCCCCAAGACACAAATTTCCCTGTTTAGACTGCCGTATCAACTATGGGCTGCATTAGCGCAGGAAGTGTGGGTACAGGTAAAATCTTGGGGGGGAACCTTCATGGGGGAGGGGGGCTGTAACCCTCCATGATGGGGGGTAAATGCCATAGGGGTGGGGAAACCAGGTCTCAGCCAAATTTAATGGAAACTGACATATCCAGGGTAGATGAAACACAATATAAGTTTTGCCTAATATTTGTGAAATCTTTACCGCTCTAATGGGAATTTGTTTAGTTTAAGAATAACCTGAAATTTATCATTTACTAAATATTTTTAATAGAATTTCAATTATTTAGATCATTGGGGCACCAACAAACTGGTCGCATTTCCAATTGGCTGATGCTCCACTCACTTATGAGTGTTTACCACGCCTGAGAGCTGCCTACAATCAATTTGGATATGGCGCCCCCCGCCTGCGAAATAACCATGATGCAATTCTGTTCCAACAACTCCAGGTTATTCTTTAAAACGTGTGCCTATAGAGGACTTTTGCTAAGATGTTCAAATTGTAAGCAATAACCGAAAACATGGGCTGTTTTTTTCCAAATATTGAAAAATTGCAAACACAATTGCTGGTTATTTTTAAGATTTAACTTACCTAACGGTCACTACAAACGCATTGCATGTGGGATTGGAGTTATCGGCCAATTTTTTAAAGTTTTTCACGTTGCTAGACAGTTACGGACACCTTTTGCTAAGATAAGTGGCTCAAAATTTTATAAGGCCTGGATTGGACAACTGGGACAAGAAGAACCTCCAGACATTAATTGATTCCCTGAATACAATGAATCATTATAACGGGTTGCGGAATGGATTGCCACGGACTGGATTGCCCCAGAACGGATTGCCACCTGAACGGATTGCCACCGGACTGGATTGCCACCAGAACGGATTGCCACTAGACCGGATTGCCACCAGATCGGATTGCCACAGACTAGATTGCCACCGGATCAGATTGCCACTAAATAAATTTGGTTCTCCTGACCTCACACCTCAATTTGGGTAAAATTTATTGTTCTTATCTAGTTTTACGAAATAATTATCAGCACACACAAACCCAGGATCAAATTAGTTTCAGTTCTGAAATCATAGTTCTCCCAACTGAAGATTAGCAGTGTCCTCAGCGATTATGCTAAACTTTAGTTGAGTGCCTCTGGCACATATGGTCTGGGATCTTAGCAGTACTTGCCTTTGGCAAGAAGACACAGCATAGGGCCTGCTTCTCATGCGCTTTCGGTGCTCTTTCACTCTACTGGCTCAGTGTCTTCTGCAATCAGCCGGACATTCTACATTCCGTCAGCCGGACACCACAGTCCTAAGAATGAGAACTCGCATACGGTTTCCTCAGGCTTGATTGACATGAACATGAAGTCATCTATCAAACCTTTTCGCTCCAAGTAATCTCTCTGCTCTACAATACAAGCGCATAGCAGTTCTAGGGCGTATCATATCCCAACTCATTCTAGGGCAACTATGGAAAAATCAAACACTGATGCTCTTCACCTTCTCTTTTTCTCTTTTTTTTGCTCTCACGTAGCGCGATTTCAGTGTACTGCTCCATCCATTTTTGTCCCAGTGCAGTGAGGATGGGCCCGTCTGAACATTGCCACAGCGCCCTTCAATCATGGGCAGTTGCACTGCGCAGCTCCCATGGCCTGATCTGTAACAACACCAAACATGCATCAGAACACCACTCTCACATAGCGCGATGTCAGTGTACTGCTCCACCCATGCTTGTCCCAGTGCTGTGAGGATGGGCCCATCAGAACAGTGCCACAGACAACTTCAATCATGGGCAGTTGCACTGCGCAGCTCCCATGGCCTGATCTGTAGCAAAACCAAACATGCATCAGAACGCCACTCTCATGTAGCGCGATTTCAGTGTAATGCTCCACCCATGTTTGTCCCAGTGCAGTGAGGGTGGACCCATCTGAACAATGCCACAGCGCCCTTCAATCATGGGCAGTTGCACTGCGCAGCTCCCATGGCTTGATCTGTAGCAACACCAAACATGCATCAGAACACCGGTCTCATGTAGCGTGATTTCAGTGTAATGATCCACCCATGCTTGTCCCAGTGCAGTGAGGATGGGCCCATCTGAACAATGCCACCGCGCCCTTCAATCATTGGCAGTTGCACTGCGCAGCTCCCATGGCTTGATCTGTAGCAACACCAAACATGCATCAGAACACCAGTCTCATGTAGCGTGATTTCAGTGTACTGCTCCACCCATGCTCCACCCATGCATTTCATGCTTGCCGCTTGAATCCTGGCAGGGAGGAACTGGTGCCGGATTATTTGAAACATCAAATTTTTGAGTCAAAAATTTTTTTACCCAAAAAAGAACCATTTTCTCCATAGTAAGTGAACGGCTGAAAATTGCACAGACGAATTTAGTTTTTTTGTTCACAATTCATACCTGCTGATTCTAAATATGTGCTTACTTTTGAATTTGGTTTAAAAACCACAGACTTTTTTTTTGAGAGAAGAATTGTCATTTTGAATGGCTGAAAATTGCACACAAGACTTGAGTTTTTTTGTTCACAATTCATAACTACTGATTCTAAATATGTGCTTATTTTTGAATTTGGTTGAGAAACCACAGACTTTTCCTTTTACTGATATAATTTGTGCTTCGCGGTCACCTATTGTGCTTTGCACCATTATACTTGTTCATGCTATTTTTGACCAAATATGAGCATTTTTAGACCAAATATGGTTATTTCTTGCATTTTTAGCATATTCTGAGCTTGTTAAGAAAGGGGTATGTATGTGACAGAAGTATGCATTGCTCAAATATGCTAGACATTGCTTCCTCTAGCGCAATTTAGGCCTTGCTGAGGCCTCAGCGGAAGTCTGATTCAGTTGAGCTGGTTAGGGCTGAGCAGGGCAGCTATAGGCCTCTCCAGTGCTTACAATTGTATGCTTTGGACAAGGTGCTGAACAAAGTTACTTCCTACCTGGTGTCCATCCATAACCTACAAGCTAAAGCAAATAATTAACAATGTATATCAAATCCTTAATAATGGTGCTACAAAATGGCCACCATATGGAGCCCTCTTCAAACCACCGATCCCTGAGAGCAAACATATCATTGGTAGCTCTATCCCTTAAGAATTCTAGAGATTCTTTGTCTATCCACCCTCTTCTTTGCATTGTGAGGAAATACTCCTACAAAGCTAGTGCACATGTTTCTAGAGCCCTTTCGTTTCTGTATTTATGTGTGAGCAATGTTGTACCCTTGTCTAGAACAGAGCTGATTCCAGCCTTTGTTCAGTCCATCAGAATTTCCAGTATTTACCCGGCCTTTGACCTTTGTAAATGCTGCGCAGCCGCACTATGACGTGATGATGGTTTTCAACTCGTCTTGAGTGAGGTTTTTGAGAAATTTGGTGTAATTGAACAAACAATGCCGAGTGGTTTAGTAGATATCGTCACAAAACTTACTTGTGAGTGATATCTTGGCCATAGCTCGGTTCTTCATAAAATGATCAGTGTATTTTAAATTAGATTTGCTGCTTTGTACATTACAAGTAATGCACTAAGTTGTTGAATCACAGAATATTTGATATGAATACAATTAGCTCAAAGGAACGCATACAGTCATAATATCAGATCCAAGTTGAACAATTTACCATATTGCAGCTGGGTCCACACTGAACAAACTGAAGAACTAATCATAATTGCAGATTCAAATTGAACAATGGACCAAGACTGCAGCTGAGCAAT
>JASANA010003281.1:0-15648 GCA_030248095.1 Ptycholaimellus sp. GST1_10 | reverse complement strand
ACTGAGGAGCGGCCCGAAGGGGCCGCTCCGCGGTCTATAAGTAGGCTCACTAAACTTTTGTCCTCATATATATTTTTTCTTGTATTTTCTGGAAATGCTGGCCCTGGGAGATTTCTCAAATGGATCTTGGACAAACTTTTTTTTTTTCTGAAAGGTAATGCTATTTTAGGAAGTATTTTCCTGAGGGGTAGGACCAGGAATTCCTGAGCATTTGAAACATTACTTTTTTGGGTAGAAAGGTCATGAAAATTGTAATATAGAGAATTTGCGCTGTAGCACCTGCAACCCTGAGAATTGCACATAGAACTTGAGTTTTTTTTGTTGCACAAGTCATACATAGCATTTCCAAATATGTGCTTACTTTCGAAAATAGTTGAGAAACCACAGACTTACCCTCTTGAGTGACAAACTTTCATGCATGGCAATCGTCATCAATAATTAGTAACAGCTGAACGGCTAAGAATTGAACAGAGGACTTGAGTTTTTTTGTTTTCACAAGTCATATATAGCGATTCCAAATCTGTACTTACTTTCGAAAACGGTTGACAAACCACAGACTTACCCTCTCGGGTTACAAACTTTCACGCATGGCAATGGCATCAATAATCAGTAACAGCTGAACGGCTAAGAGTTGAACAAAAGACTTTAGTTTTTTGCGCGGCCGCAGGCCGCCTGCCGCGAAGGGCAGGGCAGTCAGAGCTCCGGAGGCCCGAGGGCATGGGTGCGGAGGCCCCGGGAGCGTAGCCTAGCATGCGAAGCATGCTAGGCGAAGCGTAGGGGCCGTAGCACCCGTGCCTGGAGGCCGGAGGAGCTCTGGCGCCCTGCCCGGTGCGGCGGGCGGCCAAGGCCCGCTTTACCCCATTTTTCGTCCGTCTGTCCGCATATATATATGTGTGTGGTTCCACAGCCCGTACTCGTCAGTTTTTCAATGAAATTGGTTGAAATTTTGCATGAAGGTCTGCCTGGGTGGTGGCTTGGGACGTTTTTTTGGGCTTGGCGTAATTTTGATTCCTTCTTGATTTATTTTCAAAAAACAATGAAAATGGGGCATCAAAATTCGAAAATATTTAGAAAAATTGCATTTAATTTTATTAATATTATAATTTTATTAATTAAAAACATCAGAAATCAATTTGTCATAAAGAACATCACAAGACATTCAGAAGGACATCATTTATTTCATAATATATTTACAAATGATATTTAGAAATAGGCTAAAATGAAACATGACAACCTGCCAAGATTCAAGGCCGCGCATCTATTGGCGGCAGCCGATATTACCTTGTTTGATTCACAAGTTGTACATAACGATTCCAAATCTGTGCTTACTTTTAAAAATGGGTGAGAAACCACAGACCTATCTTCTTGAGTGAAGAACTTTCATGCACGGCAATGGCATCAAATATCAGTAACAGCTGAACGGCTGAGAATTGAACAGATGACTTTAATTTTTTAAATCACAAGTTGTACATAACGATTCCAAAACTGTGCTTACTTTTGAAAATGGGTGAGAAACCACAGACTTGCCCTTTGGAGTGACAAAATTCCATGCATTCATATTGGAAGCTGGAAGGTGGTGTGCTCCGCGGTCACCTATTGCGCTTTGCGCCATATACTTGTTATCTCTGTTTTTATCTCTGTTTTTATCTCATCTTGTTTCATGTTCCAGACAAGTCTCATGTTTTTGCTGCATTGTTATAATGATACAACGGTTTTCAGTCACTTTGTAGGCGAATTACAAAGATGTATACTGTCAGGTGAAGCATATAAGAATTCAGAGGAATACCGCGCATGCGCATGGCAACAAATTAAAATTTGCTAGAAATCAAAGCAATGACAATTTTTTCCATTTAATGCACAATAGTAATAATAATTGTTCTGAACTATTTGAGAAGAAGTCATGCACTATAATGCATTTTGATGAAAGATAATTTTACAATAACTGCACAAAAACCATAAACAATATGCCTTCATTTACTGAAGCCATCATCAACATGGATCATAGACATGATACCAAAAATAAACAGACAAAAGACAATTTAATAGCCCAGTTACTAAATAAAGTTGAGAAATCAAATCCTCAACTTATTGCCTTGATTATGTCACACAACTGTTGCTATAACGAACCAAATGAATACATCCATGAATTTGACAATTGTACATTATTAGAATGCTTGATTATACTGCATTGCAACAGCATGTATCTTCCAAATCTTGGAAATGTTGAATGCGTCAGATAAAAGAAATCATTCTCCGAAAGTTATTCATCAGAAGAGTTTTATGAATTATTTTTAGGAAAACTGCAATTAAACGGTTTGAGCTGGGAACCTGGACCACTCATATCAGTGTTAGTTGTGTGGATAGTTACATTTGCAAATGTTTACAGTGATGTTCACCAGCTCGGCAAAATATCTATATATTCAAATTTTCTGCTTTTAATTCTTATAACTATAATAACTATAACAAGCCTATCTCAAAAAGGAGCATCAGTTGGTCTGAAACAATTATTTAGGCTCCCTACTATGTGTCAGATGAAAGATCCAAATCTTTATCTAAGTGCTCTTACAACAGTGTTTTTCAGCTTATCCTTGCAATGTGGTGGCCTTGCATTTATCAGTTCGATTAACAAATTTTCAGACATAGCATTTTTTACATGTTTAAGTGTGTTGACAGACTTCATATTTTCAGTAATATCAACTATTATAACATTTGCAATCATTGGCCATGCAGCATACAGCCTTGACATGCCATTTGATGAGTATACACAAGATTCACCTAATATATTCGTATGAGCAGATAGGATGTGTGTTTGGCATAGTTAGTAGTATAAATGATGTGAGCTTGGAAGAATGGAGTGGCAAGCACGGGGACACCAAGATCATTCGGTTGATGGGTAGAACTTACACCCCATGATTTATCCCCCCCCCCCATGGCTTTATCCCCCACCATGAATTATCCCCCCCCCCCACTGAATTATCCCCCCCCCCCCCCACCATGAATTAAATGGTTTTTTTGCTGTTTTGGCATAAAATGTTACTCGGCAAATATTGCCCCCCCCCTGGTTTTTTTTGCTGTTTTTGCTGGTTTTTTTTGCTGCTGTATTTATTGACAAATATGTATCTCACATCACAAAGGTATTCTATGGAGCTTGGGGTACAGGCCAGTAGTGTCTTATTAGTTTAAGCATTTCAGTGAACACAAGGGGTCCCTTAGTCTGGCCAATGTGGCGCCTGAACATGAAGGAATATAGATGTCCAGGGAGTAGATTGCCATCAGGGTCCCTGTGGCTTCTAATCTGGTCCTTGAGTATTTTCCATGTGTTTGCTGCAAAAAAATCTTTTTTTTGGGTGGGGCATTTCAAGGGGGGTGTAAGTTGGGGGGGGGTGAGTTGGTGGGGGGTGGGGGGATAAAGCATGGGGTGTAAGTTCTACCCACCGATGTTGTTCATGTGTATTGTTGCATCGTTAGGATCCCTGAATGCGGTGATTGACCCAAGCGTGATCGTATTGTGCTTGGAGATAAGGAATGTGACCATAGGCAGCCCTGTACATCGCAGTTTGACAGTCTGCGATTGAAAAAGAAAATATGCGTAACCAGCTATCAGATATTACTCGTGTCTGCGGTTCAACCCACTGCTGTATGAGTGGTAGTAGTGTCTGCCGGTTCCTTTCTTCTACTGGTATAACAATAGTCTTCCGCGTTCCGCGTTCGAACATGCCTAGCATTTGATAAATTGTTTTTTGGTTAGACTTAATAATGCATTTTAACCGAACACCCATGTGTGCCGAACTCCTAAATTGTTGCCGTGGTAATATTTGGCATGAAAAAGCAATGACTCATCAATCTCCTGGCAAACAAGTATGTGGAGGACTTAACAAGTATGAGGAGGGATGAGGAGGAGCTAACCACCACCCTTCCAGGACCTCCAATGGTCTTCTCTGGACATTATCAACAGCCCAGTACCGGAGAAATCCCGAAAACGCATTGTACCAGTCGGAGCAGTTTTTCTGTTTCGGCGGAGCTCTCTGGCAACTTCTGCCAGTGGAAGCTGTGGGTTTTGAGCCCAGTAGTAGAGGATAGCGATGTCTTAGCTGGCTCCGTTTGTTCTGAGTAGAAGAGACTGCCACGGTAGAGGGTTCTGTAGGTGTAGCGTGATCGATATCCTTCTTCTGGAGGCGTTTGCATGTCTTGCATCGCCAGACTAGCCTCTGTGCAGGTCTGTTAACCCAAGCGATGGCGGTATTCTATTTCCCTGTTTGGATTCACGCTCTCATCGTTGTGTGGTAGTCCTCTCTGCCCTCCTTTGCCCTCTTCCTCTCTGTCGTACAGGTCCACCCCCTGCTGGGCTCAGTTCTTTCAGCATGCAGGGAAGCACGCCGTCAGGGCCTGCTGCTTTGCCTTTTCCTCCTTTCAGGGGCTGTTTGGATTTCTTGGATGGAGAAGGGGGCTTCTTCTGCTTTGTTGGAAGGGTGGTTTGAGCGGAGGTGGTGAATGGTGGTGAAGGAGTAGGCTTATTTCTCGCGGGGACGGGGTGTGGCAGAGCGGCTTACTGAGGCGTCGTGCTGTATAGCTAACTTGGCCTTTTCAGCGGGGAAAACTGCTTTCTTCCCAGAGGCAGGAGGAGAGGGGAGGTCTCGGAGGGCTGATCTTTTCCGAGGATGGATGCCCTTGAGGACACCCCAAACTTTTGATCGATTGTCTAGGTTCGAGGGAAGGAGCAGAAGGTGTGCCAGCTTTTTTGACGCTCCTGACGATAGGTGCGGGCTGCCTCTTCTCGCGCAGCCTGGTGGGCAGCAGCAGTGGCTCTTGTACACCGACGGAGGAGGGCTGACTGGGCTTTCTTGGCGTTTTGACGCGGCGAGTTTGCAGGCGGGAGAGAACCAGGGGTTTGGATTTGGACGGGCACCGAGGGAGCAGCTCGCGTCATAGCTCTGAGGAGGAGGGCAGTGAAATCGGAGGGAGGCCTTGTGCCCATGGAAGGGGAGGGGCCTTGGAGAAGGGCAGGAAGGCCAGCGTCGATGGTGGAGCAGCGAGATATCAGGGGCTGAAAGTTCGCCGTGGGGCCAAGGCGGGTGGCTAGCCGTCGTTGAGGAGGGAGAGGCCGTTTGGGTTGAGCCAGGCTTCCAGGTCCTCTCCGGCTGGGTCCTGAGGGTCCAAAGGGGTCCCACGACAGGGCGGCGAGATTGAGATCCCTGTGAGGTAGGTCGTTGGGTCCGTGGGACCAGGCCTGGAGGTGGAGAGCTCCATCGCGGCCTTGGGTTCGTGGTGGGAGGGCGGTGAGGGAGATGGGAGGTTGGTGCCGCGGTGTTTGCCTTTCTCCAGTCTGATGCCCAAGTACTCCATGGTGGAGTTGGCGGGGAAAGCAGGGCGGGGAATGAGGGAGGTGGCCATTGCCTGCTCTGACGAGGGCGAGGAGACCTCCATGCGGGGCCCTGGCGGCCCTCCTGGAGGGGCAGGGCGGTCAACTCGGATGCAGGTGAAGCCAGGAAAAGACGGGTGGAGATGGCGGGATGAGAGGTTCGTTTTGAGATGGGGCGTGTTGTGGTCTTGGTCTGGGTGTGGGTGTTGGAGGCAGGGGAGGTGGGGTCCGGGGGTGTGGTGGTGAAGGGGGGAGGAGCGGGGGGGGGGGAGGGTGGTGGGGGTCGGGGTCATTGGAGTGGAGGGAGAGGAGGGGGAGGGGAGGGCCGGGGTGGGGGTGGTGGTGGGCTGGAGGGGGCGGCGGCGGCCACGGAGCCGGGGGGGTGAGAGCCGTGCAGAGGAGGAGGGCGGGACTTGGTTCGGGAGGGGCTGGCACTTGGGGTCCCGGCTGGAGGGGGTCCCGTCCGCCCGGGCAGGCGGCCGCTTGGCCGGGAGGCATGCCCATCGAACAGGACATCATACGTCCCTGTGCACCTGAAGCCATTTAATTTGGGCTATTTTGAAACGCCTAACTAATCGCATTCATTCATTCAGTCATTCCACACAAAGAGTCATACTGCATCATTCCGTGGGCGGCCTGGCACCCCTGCTGGGGAATGGGGGCACTGAGGCAGCCGCAGCCGCTGAGGAATAGGATGAGGAGGATCATCATCACTTCTCACTCCACTCTTCACTCTCACACGGAAAGCTAGGACGGAAGGTGCGGAAGGCTAGGACACGGGATGGCTGGGATTGAAGTGAGGGATTGCGTTGGGCTGGCCTGCTGAGGCTGCGCTGCCCAGGGGCCTACTGCATGGGCTGCCGGGCTCTTGACGCGGAGGGGTCGTAGGGTGTACGGTAGCAACGTGGCAGAGTGCGCCTTATCAAAAGGCAGGCTAACTCACTCACTTACTCACTCCCTCACTCACAGTCATGCGTCTGTTGCTCTTGTCTCTGACGCTTGTCTGTGCCATAAATGACAATGAAAAGCTGTGGCATTGTTTAATTGAAAATATTGCGCCATACGACCTTCCCTGTGCCTCATTTGCACTTGGCATTTGCCTTCAAAATTGCCATGAAGGAATTCTGCTCTGCCAGTCATGCTTTGCTCACTTTGCAATCAACTATCAGATCGAGTCCTGCCAAATTGAGATGGGTGACATATCAAAAAGAATTCCTGTTAAACTTGCAATAATTTCTTAAATGCAAACTTACAATTTACTCTTACAGAAATGTTTGCGATCAATGCTAAAAGAACCATCCTGCACCAACACTACTGATACTGATGACGATGGACGCTATGAGCCTATCGAAGGAGATACTGAGTCGTGCTGGGCTGCTGATATGCGTCCACTAGAGCTCGAAGTCACCTGCCCACTACATCGTCATCGTCGTCATCGTCATCGAAGGGTGCCACGGCAACGGCTGGTCATACTCAATGATGCTGCAGATGGAGATGTGCTACCGCCTAATGCTATTGATAGAATTCCGATCACCACAATAAGGTTTTTGAACATTGACCGCGAACCTGTTTGACCGCGGACATTGATTGCAGAGATATATACACACTTTTTGAAGGGGACAACCCTGAAACGGCTATTAAATTCATGGCCCGATATGGTTTCATCTCGAACAAGATGACCTGCGACTGGGGCAGCCCACCCAGCATCACAGCACACTGGAACCACATATGCACAATAGTGAAGGCACATGACACAGACAACAAGGTCTACCGACCTCCACTGCAACGAGCTCCTGGACTGGCAGCTGGGGGTGATGATGACGTTGCTGGAGGAGAAGATGCTGGTGGAGCTGCTGGAGGAGAAGATGCTGGTGGAGCTGCTGGAGGAGAAGATGCTGGTGGAGAAGACCAAGACCCTGAAGATGTACCAGTTGAAGACCTGAGACCAGCAGGGGGTGGACCTGTACGACAGAGAGGAAGAGGGCAAAGAGGGCAGAGAGGACGACCACGCAACGATGAGAACGTGAATCCAAACAGGGAAATAGAATACCGCCATCGCTGGGTTAACAGACCTGCACAGAGGCTAGTCTGGCGATGCAAGACATGCAAAACGCCTCCAGAAGAAGGATATCGATCACGCTACACCTACAGAACCCTCTACCGTGGCAGCTTCTTCTACTCAGAACAAACGGAGCCAGCTAAGATATTTGCTATCCTCTACTACTGGGCTCACAACCCACAGCTTCCACTGGCAGAAGTTGCCAGAGAGCTCCGCCTAAACAGAAAAACTGTCTCCGACTGGTACAATGTGTTTCGAGATGTCTGCGGGTACTGGGCTGTCGATAATGTCCCAGAAAGACGCATTGGAGGTCCTGGACGGGTGGTGGTTAGCTCCTCCTCATCCCTCCTCATACTTGTTAAGTCCTCCACATACTTGTTTGCCAGGAGATTGATGAGTCATTGCTTTTTCATGCCAAATATTACCGCGGCAACAATTTAGGAGTTCGGCACACATGGGTGTTCGGTTAAAATGCATTATTCAGTCTAACCAAAACAATGTATCAAATGCTAGGAATGTTCGAACGTGGAACGAGGAAGACAATTGTTATACCCGTAGAAGAAAGGAACCGGCAGACACTACTACCACTCATACAGCAGTGGGTAGAACCGCAGACACGAGTAATATCTGATGGCTGGTTATGCAGATTTTCTTTTCCAATCAGAGACTGTCAAACTGCGATGTACAGGGCTGCCTATGGTCACATTCCTTATCTCCAAGCACAATACGATCACGCTTGGGTCAATCATCGCATACATTTCAGGGATCCTAACGATGCAACAATCCACACGAACAACATCGGTGGGTAGAACTTACACCCCATGCCCCCCCACTTACCCCCCCCCAACTTACACCCCCCCCCCAACTACACCCCCCCTTGAAATGCCCCACCCAAAAAAAAAGATTTTTTTGCAGAAAACACATGGATAATACTCAAGGACCAGACTAGAAGCCACAGGGACCCTGATGGCAATCTACTCCCTGGAAATCTATAATCCTTCATGTTCAGGCGCCACATTGGCCAGACTAAGGGACCCCTTGTGTTCACTGAAATGCTTAAACTAATAAGACACTACTGGCCTGTACCCCAAGCTCCATTGAATACCTTTGTGATGTGAGATACATATTTGTCATCAGAAATAAATACATCCTAAAATGCAAAAAACAGCAAAAAACCATGGGGGGCAATATTTGCCGAGTAACATTTTATGCCAAAAAAGCAAAAAAAACCATGGTGGGGGGGGGGGGGATAATTCATGGGGGGGGGGGGGGATAATTCATGGGGGGGGGATAAAGCCATGGGGGGGGGATATTCATGGGGTGTAAGTTCTACCCATCAACCTCAACCCCTACCCCTTTTACCCTTACAATGGCTATAGTGATTCTGTTGGAATCGCACTACATTTGCATTGCTTAAGCAAATATTTTGTGCGCAAAGCAAGCCTTAACTTTAGACAAAAGGGAATGAGTGAAGCAAGAAAAGTATTATTGGTTATCGCCAATAAATGCGCGGCCAACGGGTTTTTTCATAATAAATTGACTAACAGCCCCAGTAAATACTTTTGTTTTTTTTATGTTTAAACCTGTTATTGCATATTAATATAACCACCAATAATTCAGGTACCAAAATCATTAATTACAGTGTTTACTAGGAAGTACTTGAAGCCCTTTGAATGACTAGTTTTGGTTTATGAACCCTTTAAATTAATAATATTACTATTTATAAAAGTAAAATGCATTTTTTCGAAAATTTTTCGAATTTTAAGGATTCAATTTTTGAGGTTTTTTTGATCATAAATCTTGAACAACGATCAAAATTACGCCGATCCCAAAAAAACGCCTCGAGCCACCACCCAGAGGGACCTTCATGCAAAATTTCAGCCCATTTCGTTGAAAAACCGCGGAGGCCGGGCTGCGAACGGACATATATATATATATATATATGCGGAATTCGGACGAAAAATAAGGTAACTGCTTAAGCGGGTCTTGGCCGCCCGCCGCTTTGGGGGGCAGGGCGCGGAGCTCCTCCGGCCTCCGGGCATGGGCGCTACGGCCCCTACGCTTCGCCTAGCATGCTTCGCACTGTAGGCTACGCTCCGGGGCCTCCGCACCCATGCCCTCCGGCCTCCGGAGCTCTGACTGCCCTGCCCTCCGCGGCAGGCGGCCTTCGGTCGCGCAAAAAACGTCTAAGCTTTACTTCTAGTTTATCATATGAATTTTGTTCAACCATTTGTTTATGTTCACTAGTATATAGTGCCATTTCTATTGTAACAATCTTAGTAAAATAAAAATAATAAAAATAATAATAATAAAAAATAATAGGTATGATAATTGGAAAATACGTGTCTAGCAGTTGTTGTAATTGTGAGAAAGGACCCGATTTGGTTGGTTACTTCTGAAGACACCAGTCGATTTATGTGCGTATGATTTCAAATAGTTATAAATAAAGATCTACTCAATATTTATTTGCGCAAATTTAACAGAAGTGCTCCTAGGTGTCTACTATATTGTGCTACATTTCTAGAGTCCCAAGAAGGACATACTTATGAAGGCAGATATCGAGGGGTGGTGATTTATGCGCGAATGATTTCAAATAGTTATAAATAAAGATCTACTCAATATTTGTTCACGAAAATATAACAGTATTGCTCCTAAGTGTATACTATATTGTGTTGCATTTCTAGAGTCCTAAGAAGGAGGCCACCTCCCAAGGTGCTGACGCACAGACGCAGGTCGCCCCTCTCTTCTACTCTTGATGGATGATGGAAAAGAAAGGAAGTGATGTTTGGCAGGGCCAGGGCGGAGAGAAGAAGGGCAGCAGGCCCTGATCGCTGCTTCTCCTCTCACATCATTGCCATCTATGCTTCATACCCATTCTGTACATATCCTTATTTTGGATTAAACAATGTCCAGAGGTCAAACATTTTTGCGCAGCCGCAGGCCGCCTGCCGCGGAGGGTAGGGCAGTCAGAGCTCCGGAGGCCGGAAGGCATGGGTGCGGAGGCCCCAGAGCATAGCCTGGCATGCAAAGCAGTAAAAGCAGGTACCTGTTGAAGGTCCTTGGCCTTGACTGCGCTGCGCCGGTTGGCTGGGGCCCTTGGCCGGTTGTCTATTTGATGGTTGGCGAGGGCCAGCGAAGGCTGCAACTTCAGCTTGGTCGCTCCCGGTTGCTACGGCATCCTGGAAAGCCATTGAACTTACGCCCAAAAGCGTCTCCACTCGCCGTGCATTCTCCAGTGCACCTGCATAGGTGGCAGGCACTCCTCCCGAACAGATGGCAAATCTGATTTGAGAACGGAGGCCGGCAATGAAAAACCGCTTCTGGAGGTCCGTGCGGATAGCCGCGTTGACTGTCCCTTCTTCGGGGAACTCCTTGTCCAGCTCCTTCAGGAGCCGGTAGGCATAGGCAGAGACGCTGCACAGTATGGTAGGTCGTGCAAATTGGATCCACAATTGTGGTTAGTTCTTCAGTTAGCCACAATGTGTAGGTCATGCGGATTGGATCCACCATTGTGGTTAGTTCTTAAGTTAGTCACAATGTGGTAGATTGAGCAAGTTGGATCCACAATTGTGGTTGGTTCTTAAATTAGCCACAATGTGGTAGGTCATGCAGATTGGATCCACAATTGTGGTTAGATCTTCAGTTAGCCACAATGTGGAAGGTCGTGCGGATTGGATCCACAATTGTGGTTGGTTATTATGTTAGCCACATTATGGTAGGTCATGCAATGTGTTTTGTTTGTGGTCTTTTTTTTGCTATTTAATTTTTTTATTTAAAATTGAATCCACAATTGTGGTTAGTTCTTCAGTTAGCCACAATGTGGTAGGTTTTGTGGTTTTCTTCTTCCTTGTGTCGTGCATTGTTTGTTTTTTTTTCTTTTCTTTGTATTTTTTTTTTTAAATTTATCTGAATTGATAATTTTATTTCTCTTAATGTTATGTACAAATTGGATCCACAATTGTGGCTGGTTCTTTAGTTAGCCACAATATGGTAGGTCGTGCAAATTTGATCCACAATTGTGGTTCTCCTTTTTCTACAGTGTAAGGTCGCGCGCGTTGTGTACCCAATTTTGTGTTTGTTTTCTGTTTTAGCCACATTATGGTACGTCGTACAAATTGGATCCACAATTGTGGTTGGTTCTTCAGTTAGCCACAATGTGGTAGGTCGTACAAATTGGATCCACAATTGTTGTTAGTTCTTAAGTTAGTCACAATGTGGTAGGTCGTTCAAATTGGATCCACAATTGTGGTTAGTTCTTAAGTTAGTCACAATGTTGATGGTCATGCAGATTGGATCCACAATTGTGGTTGGTTCTTCTGTTAGCCACATTATGGTAGGTCGTACAAATTGGTTAAGGCACAATAGGAAGCACCTGGGAGTGTCCTTGAGGTCAGGCCACACCTAGAAAACCCATCCCTCACCGCACCTCCAAACTAGGCGTAAACTTAAACGAACAGCACTTGCATGCTGGAAAATTTCAATCAAAAATGCCCTTCAATTATGAAGTTTTGTTTCAATATACTCCCTACCTTCAGTTTGCAAACGCTTTCTATACTTTCGTTAACAATCTCGCTGACCTATTCTCCAAGTTCAAGAATCGATGGCAACTGGGAAACCAGCAAGATTTGCCCCCTGTCTAGGTGAGAACAAACACTTACATGCTAGTCATAACTACAAGAGACGATGTTTCATGATGAATATTTCTTTCTGATTCACAGTCCCTTGATTTGATGGAAGGCGAGAATAAATATCCTTGCTTACCGTCAGACCCCCAAACCGCATCGCAATCGGAAAGCTCCCGGAAATCCTCCCGGAAAGCTTAGTTTCAGTAGATATCACTTCCCACCCAGTACCCACTTCTTCTCAAAATGCCCCTTCCTGCGAAGCACCATCTGCCATCAAAACGACAGTCCCGTTGTCCACCTGGCTGGTAGCACCAAGTGTGTACCTGTACACCTCAGAAGAGCTGATGTCCAGAACAGACTGGCTACTTATGTGCGACCGCATCTATGAAAAAAGTTAGCTCTTTTTTGTCATCGTTCACTTAGAAGCAAAATAGGTTCGCCTAGAAAAATGAATTACTTATCAGATTAAACTAGATAGATTTTTGAGTATTCTCAAGAAGTAAATTAAAAAGCAAGTTTAATACCAAAAATAAATTATTTAATGCATAATTATAAATTAGTAAAATTTATAAGCAAGAAATTCGCGATGGCAAAAAGGAAATTTATGTTGTGTCTACCAACACATTTCCTATCGAACATCAACATTTCTCTTTCTCAGAGGCTGCATTTGTTTTGTCTTAGCCTGGAGCCAATCGCCAATGTCCTCCCTTCGCGAGCTCAGGAAGAGCATGAAGCTGAGCAGCGCATATCCAGTTTATTTTGGCCTTTCGGCCAAAATCTTTTTTCATTAATTCTGACAACTTTAGGCATTGATGTCATACGGAAGAGCTTCCTCGAAAACAGGTCTCCCCTGCCAGTCACCTACGTGAAGTGAGGCAATGACAGCCAAGGTGGAGGCCATCAGCACGGTAAGGGCATGGCCTCATCTACCACTTTCAATTATAGTTTAGGTACTAAACTAAAATTATTGCTGTTCATTTCAGTTTTTGCAAATTTAAGCAAAAATACAATAGCAGAAAAAATTGAAGACACAGAGAATTTTGTTAACCAAAGTGGAGCTTCAGAAGTTCTTTTATGTGGAGAAGGAGATCATGGTCAATTATTCGCTTTTCCTTCGACATACAATTGTCCAGCAATGTCTTCAACTATTAAAAATGTTTTGACCATAAAAATAGACTTATATGAAAATGAAAATGAAATATCCTTCCCAGCATATAAATGTTGGGCAATTTCGTCTTTTGTTTGCACAAAAACCAACTTCTTTGGCAGCAAAGTGATCGTAGATTTTGGAGAAAGCTCCATAAATATTTCGCTAGCCAATTGCCAGAAAATGCATCAAAATAAAAGTTACAATAATTTAAAATTAAAAACTCTAGGACCTCAGCTATTCGCAACGCAGATTCAGCTAGTCTGCAAGTATTCTTATTGGACTTTTTTTCGATGTTTGCAATAACGTCACAAATGCTTTCTTGCAGGTGGGAAACACGGCTATTTCCGCTAGGCGCCACCTAAACTCTTCGCTAGCAGACCTAGCAGACTGCGATATGGACTCCAACCACTGCATCGCCAACAACAATGCCGTGATTGTCTGGAGTTTCTCCTTTGGGGGCCATGATGTTTGCCGATGGAATAAAGTGGGTGCATTCGAAGCAAAAATAAGCGATCAACGCTACATCGTAATTGAAGAACTTCAAGCAGCATTTGAAATCACTCACCTGAAAAGATTCTCAGATGACAAAAGCTCACATTCATGCCTCCCGTCAACAGCATTCTTGGGCCAAAGCAAAACAGCTGTCGTTTTCACTGATGGTTTTCCATCTTTCATAAACTTCACAGTGAAAGATTCAAATTTCGACTCAAAAAATCGTTGGTCGAAAGTAACTAATGACACAGACCCAGTCAATGCAAAATTAAATTATTTAAGTTTCCAATTGTTTCTACAGCAAGTGGAATTTTTCCGATCTCTATGGATGCAAATTTGCCATTCAAACCAATTGCTCCTTGGAATCTTGATGCAACTAGCGACACTAGACCCAACTCTGGCCATAAGAGCTTATTTTGGCAGGCCAGACTTGATTGCGAGACCAAATGGAGACGCATTTTTAATTTATCAATGCCATCATGTGGACAACGTAAAGATTCATTGGTCAGGCAAATTCAATGGCAAATGCTATGATAAAACACCGTTATCTTATAAAAATGAGCTCTGGTGGATTATGCCAAACACAAGAGAACTCACTAAATTGGCAGCAGAGAAACCATGCTTACACACAAGCATCAATCTTATCTTATCCGCTTTGCACCAACAAGAAATCCTTCAATAACAAGTGGGTTTGCTCAAATATTTTGCAAAGGCTCAAGTTTAGGATGCAGAATCGTTTGAAAAAACCATTGACACTTCTGGAAAGAAACTAACCGGGTTTGTTTCCTCCACAATGAATGGCATTGCCACAGGTTTCAAAACCTGGGTGCAATCTTCTGACCAATTTTTCACAACTATACTGAAAGGCCCAATACAAGTTATTTGTAATCTAGTGATCACCGTTGCCATAGCAGCTTGTGCAGTTCTCCTCTGCTATTATGGAGGAAAATGTTGGCTAAAAAAATAGACAAACCAGGAATACCGAACAAAGAGTGCAAAATGTACCAGAAAAACCGTTTAAACTGCATGCTAAGTTGCGCAGTGCATTTCACAGATCCTCCAGGTATTGGCATAATTTGCGAAGCGCGCGTTCAATGAGCATTGAACTTAAGGATTTACAAGTACAAAATAAAGCAAAGGCAGATCAAGATGAGAAAATTGTCCGTATGCCCTCAGAGCAAGTGGTGTTATTTTCAAAGTCAAAAAGCTCACCTGCAAAGCCCCCTCGCCTGGTAACTGTCCCAGAAGAACCAAGCGCAGAAAAGCCAGTTTTCACAATCGGAAGCTGCGAAATGTTACCTAGCAGTTCAAATATTGATTCAAAATGTTAATCGTTTAGATGATTCACGAAATAAACTGCAAATGCAATAGCTTAGCCTGCTACGGGGTGGATAAAGAGGCTTACCCGCTACTCGAGGACAGACCAATCCTTGCTCTGCTCATTTATGAAGATAACGGAATGCCGATACGCTAAACAGCCCTACTTGACACTGGTAGCCATGTCACAACTTTCCCGTTATCATTAGTTAGTAAGCTTGACCAGAGAGGAATCAGATATGTGAAAGGAGCAGTGAAGGCTCCCATAAAAGGCGCAACAGGGAAATTATTGAAAACGTGTTTCACAATCACCATGCATTGCAGAATGCTAGATAGCGAGTTTCCTGACACTGAATTTATTGTCGTAGACCATTATTATTGCTGTTTCGACATTATTGTGGGAACAAATTTGCTAAAGTGATTTAAATTCTTATTATTTGATTTTCAAAATAAAATCATCACAGATAGTTATCCAAATAAGGAAAATAAAAGCACAAACACACCGTCTCATGAACAATGGCTAAATTTAATTTCACCTGGAAATGAAGGTGAGGAAATTTTAAACTTCGACAATGAAACCGAAGTGGAGGAAATTAAATGGTCGACAACATCTGCCAGAAAAACCACCCATCAACACTTACCGTTG
>JASANA010003280.1:0-31445 GCA_030248095.1 Ptycholaimellus sp. GST1_10 | reverse complement strand
AGGTGATGAAATTTAATTTGAAAACTCTTATCATGAAATTATACTTAAAAATGTTGGAACCTCTCAAAGAGCTAAAGAGACCTCGAGAAAAATTTCGGCCACCTTAGGATGAATGTTTAGAGGGATAAAAAATAAAGCTAAACATTGTTTAAATTGAAAAAAACATTGAAAAAATGATGCAATGAAAATTTATTATTTTGAAAAAAAATTCGTATTAGTTTTTGGAGATTTTTGTTTTTTCCAGCTACCGACAACAACATTTGTTTGAATTATTTAAAGTTTTTCATGCTGTATGTGTACTTTAACTTGCCAAATAGTATAATTACAATTGTGAAAATTTTCTGGTCTTAGCTCTTTAGAGGTTCAACATTTTGTAAGTATAATTTCATGATAGAACTTTCCAAATTAAATTTCATCACCTTAAAGCCCAAGCTAGTTTCACTAATAAGTAGAATCAAAATAAATTTCATTACCTTGATGCCCAAGCTAACTTGATTGCAAGCATTAGAAAGAGACGAGCTAAGAGAAAAAACACTGAAGCGGAGATTCACAATTTCAGTAATTTCATCCACTTTGACGAAAGGCCAAAAAACAGCTTAATGCCCAATATAGATGTTGTAGATGAAGTTGATGATGGGCTGCTGGATGAGATGGCTGGAGAGGCCCATGAAGAACAATGTATAAGCAACGGAGAAGGATCCGCAAATCTATGCCCCAATTTACCTATATGGTGCTGTTATTTAGGTCAAAAACCCCTTAAAATGCCCCAAGACCGAAGTTGATGATGAGCTGCTTGATGGAGTTGGCGTGGTAGAAGCCCATGAAAACAATATGTAAGCAAATAAGACAAAAGATTTGTAATCTATGCCTTAATTTACCTATATGGTGCTGGTCAATTTGAGGCCAAAAACCCCTTAAACCGCCCCAAGACGAAGTTGACGATGAGCTGCTTCAAACACCATGGCCTGGTAGAAGCCCATGAAGACAATGTGTAAGCAATAGATACAAGATTCGTAATCTATGCCCCAATTTACCTATATGGTGCTGTTATTGAGGCCAAAAACCCCTTAAAGTGCTCGAAGACGGAGTTGATGATGAGCTGCTGTACACCATGGCTGGAAAGCCCATCTAAACAATGTGTAAGCAAATAGACAAGATTGTAATCTATGCCCCAATTTACCGATATGGTGCTGTTATTGAGGCCGAAAACCCCTGTAAAATGCCCCGAAGACGAAGTTGATGATGAGCTGCTACACCATGGCCGTAGAAGCCCATGAAGACCAGATTTGCACCTATGGTTGTTTGGTATCAAATCTAGTTGATTTTTCTAGCCGGTTTATATCTAATACTTTAAAATCCACTTAAACTATTGCCACTGGGAAGAATATCTTTTTTAGGATTATTACAGTGCACCCAAAAATGGTAAAAAATGGTCCAAAAAATTTTTTTCGAAAATTTCTTCAAATGTTTTATAGGTAGGTTTTGTGTAGTTTTTTGCCAGGATTCCGAATCTGTGCTTGTTTTTGCCCTGCGAGCATCTTAGCCAACATTATTCAAGATTTTCGATTTCTTTTGTAAGGGTCACCCCTTACATTCTATCGATTTTCCAACCTCAATTTCGGCATAAAGGAGGCCGAAAATCAAAATTCTGGAGGTACCATGCCACCCTCCAGGGTTGATATACTATAGTGACGTTGAGACTGGAGCCCCAGATATTGCCAATCCCCATGCTGAGCAGAACGTATGGCGGATGGCGCACAGCGGATGGCGGACGGCGGATGGATAATGGACAGACACTTTTTTGAAAGTTTTTTGGCCATAACTTGCCAAATTCTCAACCAAATTTGGCAAATTTTTTTAAATTAAAGACTACTATGTTTGCTGCGTCCATTGAGCCTGTTTACAGCTCTGTAACATATCTGCTCATGAAATTAATGGCATTGATTCATATTTTCAAAAGCCGTAATAGGGTTGGTCCTTGGCTAAGAGGGGACCGTGCTTCCGCTTCGCTCGCACGGCCCCAATTGCTCCGTGATAGTAGTCGATCCCTAGGCTGTTCGAAGTCACGGAAGCTGCCCAGCCTAGAGGTTTTGGCTCGTCTCCCAGTCCTCTTCTGCTATGCTCCCCCCTACATCGCGGACGATATCAAGGTCCATTGTATCCTAAGCAGTATCCATAATATCCCATTCATTTGTCGCCTATTATTTCAGAGAACTGCTCAGTGCCCAAAAGAGTCGAAAATTGGTCACAGGAAAATTTATCTGGAACAGGCCTGGTACGGGAAGGCGTTTCGGATTACGTCCACATCTTCGTTCGCTCTGGCATCAATTGTTAAAAAAGAGGGGTTTGTGAAGGGACGAAATAAGAAGAGAATTGCAGGGAAATCGGTGGTGGCCAAGGCGGAACGTTGGCTCTCTTTCCCTCTGAGCACCTCAACCACTCATATTTCTTTCTAATTCGGCACCAATGTTCTCTTCTCATACTTCCGCAATGCTTTGGTATCATGATTTGCTCGTGCCTCTTCACAGTTTGACTTTGCTGCGCAGAGTTTTGTTCCTGATGCGATTTGTTTTGAGAAAGTACTTACAATGGCGTCACAAAATGAAAATATTTTAACTATAACATCAATAAGATTACTTCCCTTATGAAATGAGGTTAATTGAGACTTTACGCAATGCGTGTACAATGGTCAGTCTTTCACAAATGGAATCGCGCCAAGAATTTGGATTTAGTTACGAACAAATTTTGTACCAGTCATGTCTAAAATTCGAAAAAGGTGAATGCTAAAACCAGACGGAGAAAGCAAACTGCGCAAATCTGGAAAAACCTAAAATGCGCAAAAATCTATCTAGTCTAGGTTCCCACGTGTTGTTGACTTAGAGTCTTGCACAACGACGGGCAATTTCAATAGAAGCACACATATAAAAGGCCTAAAAGTTCTCAATACTCGCCTATTGTCTGTCTGTACATTTTTGGCCGCTCAGTTGCCGGTGCTTCTGTTTCTTTTCCCTAGTGGGCAATCGTCCAAGTCTAGAAGCTTCGCCCAGCCCCAGACAAAATGGCCGACGAAGATCTGCCGATGGTGAAGGACATTCGCCGTGGCTCCGGCAGAGGCCAAAGGTCGTTCCTTTTTATTCCATCATCTTGCCGCTTCAGTTTTGCCCCAAATGTCAAGTAAATCAGACTTTTGCTGATTTTAATGGCAAATCAACTCCAACTTTTATACAAACTTTACTATGTAACACCCCATAAAATTACTTTATTTGCATAAGTAATAAAAATAACAGGAATAATTTGTGAAATGAGGCATAGTAAATGAAGGCGAAGCTTACTATATTGAGTTTGCACAACCCGACACAATCAACAGTTGAGGCTCTTGCAGGAGAGGAGGCCGCGGAGGTCAGTGGCGGCCGCTGCCTTCCGGGGTCTGCTACTACTTCGCCAACGGGCTTTCCTGCAACTTTGCCGGTCCATTCCTTTCCTTCCCTCTTGCTTCGACCATTTTTGGAATGCAGACAATTGCCGTTATGCCCACGTGCACCCGGAGGGGCCTCGTCGCGACGGCACCAAGCCCCTCCGCTTCCACACCGGTGCCTACCGGGGCCGTGCTGGTTCTACATCCCACTCATTTGCTGCCCACTACTGCTCATATGAGGACAATCGCAGCTAGAGACAGAGGGGCCCAGAGCAAGACACAGACACCAGCCTCCTCCACTAGCCCTGCCCTAAACCCCGAGGCCACGGAGTTTGTGCCGCTGGCCAGTAGAGAAGAGCAAAGGCCAGAGCCCGAAGAGCAGGAGCGTAAGTGGCTTGATTCGGCTGAGATCTGGACATTATCTACGAAGGTATTGCAGTTGCAGAGGAGGAAGTGAAGGAGGAGGAAAAGAAAGGCAAGCCAAGACGGCGGCAGCCGAAGAGTAGACTCGGCGGTTGCTTTCGCTTCTTGGCGGGAAAGGCAATGGAAGTGAATGGTTCAAAGGTGGCTATTTCGCCAAAACTGGCAAGGATGCGACGGAGGAAGATGAGAAAGAGAAAGAACCCCAGCCCTACGTACCCTTCAATACTCGAGTAAGCTTTGAGCTTGCGTTTTTTTTTGTTTTTTTTTTTTTGTGTTTTTTTTTTTTTGTTGTGGTTGGGTTTTTTTGGTTTTTGTTGGGGGTGGTTGTTTGGTTGGTTTTTGTTTGTTGTTGGGTGGGGTTTTGTTGTGGGGGTGGGTTGTGTTGGTTTTTGTGTTGTGGTTGTGGTTTGGGTGTTTGGTTTTTGTGGTGTTTTGTTTTGTGTGTGTTTTTGTTTTTTGGGGTTGTGGTGTGTGTGGTGTTTTTGGGGTTTTTTGTTGTTTTTGTGTTGTTTGTTGTTGGGGTTTGGGGGTTGTGGGGTTGGGGTGTTGTTGGTGTTGGTGTGGGGTTGTTGTTTTTTTTTTTGTGTTTTTTTTAGAGCATTGCATTTGAGATTAGCAATGGAGATAACTGAATTGAGCTTTGAAAGCAGGGGTTGAAGCATGGATTGTAATTGGCAGAGAGGCAGGGGTGGTAGAGGCGCTGCTCGACTTCGACTAAAGCGCTCGGTGGTTACTGATGAAACGCTGGCGGAACTCCGCAGCAGAGAGATTGCCTACCTCAAGCGAAGGTGAGCACCTTCTTTCTCCTCTTTTCCCTCCCTCTTACAAAGCTCTCTCCAAGGTACCCAAAAGCAGTGGAGCTGGAGAGCCTGGGAGAAGGGCAGGACGGTTTCTCTTTCACCTTCACACCAACTGACCCCGACTGGGTTTGCCAATTTGGCCTTAGCACTGGCTAGCTTATGAAGGGTAGAGCACAGGCCTTCGATGTCCGTGAGCTGGGACTGCAGCTCATTTTCCCACCCGAGTACCCAATCAACCCGTTCCAGCTGAGTCTAGCGCCAGGCAGCGATGGGCAGGAGCAGTTGCCGGCTTTGCTCAGTTTGTCTCCCAACGCTCCTTCAATAACCCTTCAACTGCTTCATTCAACTAAACCATCTTAACTCAGCGCGAATGAAAGCTCAAATGCAGGCAGCCACATAGCGGCAGCAGCCAAGCAGTGGCTGGCTGAGGAGAGGGTAAAGGCGGAGGAGCGGAACCTGGTGGAGCCCTTCCTCCGCCCCTTCCTCCTCTGGCTGGACCGGGGCCTGGAGCAGCTGTTCATCCAGGGCCTCAAGGCTGTTCGCCTAGATGCACAGGCTCGACTTGCTGGGATCTCCTTCGTCCTGCCCTCTGCCAACAGAGCTGCACAGGAGGAGCAAGATGTTGGAGGCATTGGAGGTCAGAGAAGCCTTTTTTGGAGTAAAATAGATTGCAGGCGCCTAAAATGGAGGAGGAGGAAGGTGAAGATGAAAGGGAGGAGGAGACGGCGGATACTGAAGAGTCGAGCTTCAGCGAGGAGGAGGATGAAAGTGAAGGGGAGGACTTTGAGAAAGCTAAGGGAACCCAGCTGTCTTCTGGCCTGGAACTGAGAGCGGGAGAGATTGAAATCAGGGTTAGCTGTCTTACTAATGGTCGGTTGATAGAATGAGCCAAGCTGAACGGTAGCTAAGCAGGCAGGTGATATGCAGGTGAAGGCGGAATGGAGCGAAACGATCGCCTCACTCAGTTTGCGAGAAGTGAGTCTGATTATCGCTTGTGCCCGCTGCCACGCTCGCAACGAGCCACCAACTCTCTCCGGACTCAAGGCATTCCTCCTTCTTTCAACTTCCTAATGTAATCAGCTGCCCAAATGTTTATTTTTCTGCTCAACGGAATCTTGCCAGCTAGCGTTGAGTTGGTTAGAATATATTCAATCGTTAGATCGGTGGCGATGGGAGTCGATTCAGTGTCGGCTGCACCAACTGCGGCCTCTGCCTCTCTGCAACCGCCCGAACGCTTTTGGCCCATCAAAACTCCATGTTGCTTTTTATTCTTTTCCACATTTTTGAAAAATTAAGTTTCTGATTTCTTCTGCCTGCAGGGTGATAGGTGCTTTGAAACTGGAAGGTGCCTCTCCGGTGGATCTCATCCTGCTCACCTCCCAGCTCAGCCTTGTCTGCCTCAACTGCGATGGCCAAGTACTCCTCAAAGTAGGCCTTCAGCTCATCAGTCCTTGTCCTCCGGTCCGGTCAAGCAAAGCGCCCCTCCTGTACAGGGCCTAAGCTACGGAGAGCTGCGTAAGACCTGGTGCAATGCCTGCAACCGTAAACTGGAGCTTCGAATGGATGCTATGCGCTTTCATACCCCTGCGCCTCTGGACCAGTCTGCACTTCTTGCCTCCACCAAAGGTCCTTTTCCCTACTTTTAAACTTTTTTAAAACTTTTTTAAACTTTTTTAAAAAAATAGACCATCATGCATCATTTCAAGGCATTACGCTAAAGACGGAGCGGAAGCCCCCTAAAGACCCACGCATTCGAGAGGGCTTCCCACTGCCGGAGAACGGAACTTGCAAGCATTACCGCAAATCATTCCGCTGGTTTAGGTCACTTTTCAGCTTCCTATGTTCCAAGGCAAAGAGTGTGATGAAAGCAAATGCAGATTCCCCTGCTGCGGCAAAATCTACCCCTGCGACCTGTGTCACGAGGAAGAGGAGGCGCACGAGATGAAGCTCGCCAATCGCATCCTCTGTGGATTCTGCGCCAAGGAACAGGTTGGCGGTCTGTTGGTAAGATAGTGCAAAGCATGGCATTAGCATTTCAGTCTTGGCCAAGACCTAAGCAAGGATAAGTTGAAGAGAGTTTCTCCATTGGTTGTCCATCGATGTGAGGTCCAACTTTGATGGTATGCAGGCGTATCAGGGGACGAAAGGCTGCGTTTCTTGCGGCGGTGCTGTAGTGCCAACGAAAACGGCCCACTGGGAAGGGGGCAAAGGCTGTCGCAACGTCGCTTCCATGTCCACGTAAGTACCACTTTACTCCGCTCTATAGACTGAGCTGGTTTGAACAGCTTTTTACCCGCTTCTCTGAGCCTTAGTTTCAGCATTTAGCAATGAGTAGAGTGTAATCAATAACTTACAGCTGGTCATTTATTCGTATTTGATTTTTCACGTGAACATTCGGAATGGCTTAAGGTGCAATCAGATTCGTATTTACAGAAACGACAAGCAGAAGTACAGCGGGCTCGCCAAGACTTTATCCCGTCAAAAGCAGGAGCTTTTGAAAAAGAAAAAGAAGAAAACTACTGCTAAGACTACTGCTTGATCAATTTTTGATTTTCTGGTCCTGTACGCTGGAGCAAAAGTCCGGTCCATCAATTGATACGTTTTGGTTTATTATAAGTCAAACCGGGCATTCGCTGAGTTTAGTGCTTAAATGATTCAAGCCAATACCTAGAAATGCAACTTGTTTTGAAAAATCATTCGGCTCGGTTTCAGAAACTACATTTTTGCCTTATTATGTTTTTTCAAATTATTCATTATTCCCTTAAAAACAAATTTTTAAATTCAGCGCATTTTCGGATACAAGCCGCTCTTTCTTAAAATGGGTCCTTGAAAGCTAAAATAGCTCAGCACCAGTCTTTCTGCGTGATTGTCCAAGAGAACATGAGTGGAGAAAAAACCGTAATTATTATACGCTATAAGGACTAGGAGAAGGTATAGGTTTGCTTATGGCGTGAAGAAGAAGGCCAGACTCCTGCGCTGAGGATCGCCCATCCGACCTTCGTCGTTTTCTTGCCAGCTGCAAACAACCTAATTCTTTCATATTCCAGTCTCAACTGCATTTTTTAAGAAATTCTTTAAAAACTCTCCGACTCTTTTGAATGCTAACTTCAACTAAAGAGAGACTATGTTGCCAATATGAGCAAAAGAAATGTTGGGGAAGGAGGAACCTCAAGGCAGAAGGAGGGTAGAAGAGCGGCCATGCAAATGCTGGCAAATACGACGCCTGCAACGACAATGGGGAGAAGGAAGCAGTAGCGACACTCCAAATTCCAATCCGCTCCATCGCGCGTGGCCAGCCCCGTCTCCATCCACAGGCTGCTTAGGCTCACATTTGTTCCCAACATACCTGGAGGTTGGAGTTTTCAAACGCTGTACGATGGATGTAATTTCCAAAAAAAATCTTTAGCTTTCCACAATTCTGTAAAAATAAACTGAACTTTTTTATATTTTAGCCTTTTTTCTTAACTTAATAACATCTTATCGTACAATTTCTATTGACTAAGCCTAAGCCTTTTATAGAGTCAGTATATCTAAGCCAGATTTGGTCCCCCAGAATAAATGTACCTATAGTAACAATTAACCGTTTGATTTTTAAACATGAACTATTAAGGCCTAGTGAAAACCACGCTTGACATTTATAGCTGAATCAGCTGCCTGACAAAACCTAAGAAAGATTTTTCTGCTTCGAAGCGGCGGGGCAGACACAGGCTCTTGTTTTTGAAGCCCTAGCATGATTGACTCATCAGAAGGAGGCACTCAACTGGGAGCATCTCTATGGATACGAGTGCAGTGGAGGTTCCTAACGAACTCCCTCAATGCAAAATAGAATTTGGCCTTTGTCTTTGATTGGCCGCCATCTTTTTTCAGCCCACATCCTTCAAGTCCTGCTAAATGTGAAAAAGAAAATTTGGGGGAACGGAAAAATGTGTGTTCAAAAGAGGTTCCAGGAACGTGCCGATCGACACGTCAAACTTCTTTCTCAACCAGGTATTTTTGTTCTTTACTCATTGTGCAAATGCAATCAAGAATTTGTTTTCAATTGTGGCCAAGCTTTTAAGAAATTGCTCTGGGACATGTTTTCTCTGCCTTACTTAAAGCTTCATAAATTAATAACCTAATCATTGACAGACCGCAAAGAACTGAAAGCAGTGAATCAAAGCCTAAAAGCGTTCACAGTTCTAGAGGGACAAAAAGAATTAGCAACGGAGGCGGTTGCAGGCATTATATTGAAATATTGATGCAGAACAAAAAAGATTCATCAATGGACGCATGACGTTTTTTCAAGATCAGGCTGTTGGGCGATGTAGAGAAAGAGGCCCCCGTTGAGCAGAATGAAGCTGATCGGAAAAACTACCTGGACAATCTCATTTCGTCCAATATTACGCCCTTTCGCATCTCATTTCCCAGTACAAGAGGAAGGAAATTTGCTTTTTTATGAGCTCATGAAAAATGCAGCGCTGATAGAAGCAGAGGCATGAGTGAAGGTTGAAGGAATGCTGGAGACAAACCACGGTGACTCGTCGACTCACTCGAGCCCAGCCGTGGAGGCAGCGATAGAAACAGCGCCTCTCATCCAATTCCAGCACCTCCTCAATACATCCTCCTTTCAGCTCAGCAATTGTTCAGCCTTCATTAAACCATCTCATGAACATCTCCGTTCTGTTGAGTTCTCGCGTATTTCTCCTCTGCATCCCTAGACAGCTCCTGAAATCATTTATATCCATTTGGTTGCACTCCATGCATCGAAAATAAGTGCCTGAGATTAAGTTGAATTAAACTAGTTTTGACGTTTTAATTTTTAGCAAATATGGGAGTATTTGTAGAATCAAGTTTTAACCCTCCGCTACCCTAACCGTCTTAGATAATTTCGTGGAAATGAAAATCTTACAAAATATTTTTTATAATAATCAGCGTCCATAACGCGATATAAGCCTTGGCCTGTTCTTTACTTTTAGCTATTTGCATCATCTTACCATGCTAATTTGCGTTAAATCAAAATGACTCATAGAATGAAGCTGCACTTACCTGAGAAAATTTAATGATGGCAGATACGAAGAGGGAGAAGAGGACGTAGAGGAAGCAAACGCTCAAGAACACGTCCCTTCAAGTCAATTCTCCTAGTGATGCGAAAAAAGCAGTATATGGAGACGCACATGACTTTGAGGTAGGACACTTTGGGTGTGCTGGAGGAGTAGGCGTTGTAGAGGAAGGTGACGGCAAGAATGATGTCGATCATCGACCCGAACGGGGACTCACGCTCTAGCCAGAGTGTGATCCAAGAGATCACCACCACCGCCACACCTGTCCACCTCTCCACTCCATCTAGTCCACCTCTTCACCTCTCAGAAACCCGGGAAGAAAGTCTGGACAAAGTGGAAGCCAGCACTCCGTTTCAGGATAAAGCAGGCCTCCAGTCGGCTGTAAGAACCTTCAAATGCTTTCCAGCTGAGAAGTGAAGACGGAGTGGGGAATAGAAGGGGTGGGATGGAGTAGTAGAAGGGGTTTGAGGACCAGTGCTGAGAACGACGCTTCTGGAGGTGGTCTTGACGAGTCGGAGAGAGAAGGTGGGGAGGGCCACCTCTTCCGAGACCACAATCGGCTGCCCCTCGCGCCACTGGTACATGATGTCCTCCTCATTGTAACCGTCTGTCACAGATTCCCTTTTCAATTTCTATTTTCACAAGAACGGCCTCCCTAACAGCTTTCCACAGTGAGTCGGCAGTTCTGCTGGTCAAACGGGTATAGCTTCAAATCCTGCAACATTAGCTTCATGATTAAGAAGGCAGTCAGGACTAGAGGAAGGTACCATGGGACATTCAGCAGTGACACCAAGTCTGGGACAGAAGATACATTAGAGACAAAAGATAAGCTCAAGCGAAGAAAGGAACCGTCTGCTGAGAAGGACGTGACCGTCGCTGTACAAACGCATAAGGCTACGATGCGTAATGGAGCTTTGCTTCGGGTTCTTCAAATCACTACCCTCATCTCCCTTTTGTCTCCTAAGCCAGCAGTGAACCTCGGATTTGACGGCATTGGGCAGGAAAGTGTCTGGGATCCAGAGCATCGTGGCCAACTCATATGGCAGCGGCAGCACGCTCAGATTCCCGTAGCTTCAATGCAGCGCTGTGAATGATGCTCCTTGGAAGGGAAATGAAGAGATTTTACCCTTGGGTGGAAAAGGCAAGCCGCGGATCTCGCCAATACTCTCGGTAGTAAAACTCCACTTGGTAGTCCTGAGGCCATTTCCTGCTGACTGGAACCGGAGGTGAAGGGTAAATGGGAGAAAACCATGGACTGCTCGGAGACACTGCGAATGCTGCTGATGAACATGTTCACCTCTACCAGCAGCGGTTTCACTGCAATTGGGCTTTTTGGAAAATATTGGCGGTGGATTGGATGGTAGGAAGCAGAAGGACCTCCGAGGTACGGGCGCAGGGATTTCTGGTAGTCTGTCTTCAGACGTTGCTTGAGCTGGGAGTAGAGTTCCCTACAAGGACCCCAGAGGGATGCAGATGGAGAAGGGGAAGATGGAGATGGGAAAGAACAGGAGCTGAAAGTTGTGAGTGGGCGGAGGGGCGGCCTCAGGACGGGGGAACTGATCCGTGGGCGCCAGCGGCACCGTCTCGTTCACAGTCTCCAAGCTATCCGGCGTTGTTGTCTCTGCTGTCGTCGCCCCATCTCAACCTCGTTTCCGCTCTATTTTAAATTCCATCGTCTTTTTAGCGATACATCTGCGAACAAGATTGTTTTGGGCTATCATCCATAAGTCCAGCTAGTTTAGCCAGCCGTGAATTGGATGGACTGGAACCGGTAGTGGATTCGGCAAGCTGAAGCTGAAGGCGGCTACTGGCCAACAGGATTGATAGAACGCAGATTTGGAACAGCATTTTAACCAATCCGACCTCAATCACTTTTTTCTTGTCAACAGGAATGAACTTTTTCAAGCTTGTCGATCATAGAAAATGGGTCTGCATTTTCGTTTTCCTGTAAAAGGGCTGCTGCGATATTCTGCTGCCATGAGAGACAAGATTCCATGAATGCCTGAAAAGCTGAAGAGCTTCAGGCTGATTGCCTAGAGTAATGACAATCTCTCTGGCCCAGTGAAATGCGAATAACGTCTTTGCCGATGCCGACACCCGTCTCACATTTGAAAGCAGGGGCGAAAACAATGAATGATGTGTAAAGAGACCTCAGACGTCAGGCTGTACTTTACATCAGGTACAAACCTCTGGCAGGGAATTTATCGATCAATCCAGCTTTCTTCAGTGCCAATTGGCCTCTGCTTGAGGGCTGGAAAAGGGAGGTGTGAGGGGCAGGAGAGACTAGAAGAAGCTGGAGGGGAGGGAGAGCAAGAGGCTGAAATTGGAGGAGGGCGGGGCGTAGGAATCGCTGGATTGGCGCGCAGGCTTGGCATACGAAGGAGGTGGTGACGGCGCGCCGCCAGAAGGGCTTTTAGCGCCCCCACACTCACCGCCCCGCCCCGCCCTGCACCCAGTCGATGCTAACATCCTCTCTGACACCTTCTCTCCAAACCAATACTGCCAACTTTCCTTCTCCGCCCCTCTCTCTAAACGTCCACTATTTTGCTAATTGCCAGCTCTCAAGCTTGGGTACCCTGGAGGGAATTGGACAGCTCTTAGCTTTAGTCTGGGCAATAGCGGGCTCATAATTGAACAGACTGAAGCAGAGTCGGCTCTATGGAGTTGATGTAGGATGCCGCATATTCTGACAGCTCTGCGCGCACTGCGTTGCCATAGCCTCAGGCAATCAAAGCCTTACAGTCAACTCAGCCATCAAACTTGATAAACGGCTTCTCAAAAGCTAGTTCATCAGAAACCGTTTGCAAACAAATTATGCGAAATGATACAACTGGAAATGGAGGGCTAAGAATCAGTGGATGGTGGCGTTGGTCTGTGTCTCATTGAGAATGAGAGCGGAGAGCAAATCTTCGGCCTCTTTGTTCCTGAAGCGCTCCTCAAGGTCCCTGTCAAATCTCCCTTCTCCAGTCAGACGGCAGACAAGGTTCGGAAAAAGCGAATTGGCACCTATTTTTGAAGTAGAAGAGAATCATGGTGACGAATGTGCTGACAAGGATTGTCACTACAATGGCTTTGGCCAGCAAATTGCTGGTCTGCGAAACGAAGAAGTTCAGCTGGCTTTCCTTGTTCCCCGACGTTTCGCCTTCAAATGCCACATTTTAACAAAAAATGAGACAAAAGACTGTTGAGTCTTCTAAGATTGTAACCAAATGCTAGCTGGCGTGTATAGGAGACTTGCTGATTGGCGGGCTGGTTTCCATCATCTCTGAATTCGGGCTGACTTCTTCCGGCCTCGACTTCCTTAATCAGACAGGTGTGATAAGATGCACCTTTGAATATACATAAGTTAAAATAAGTTATTTCTAAGCGGAATTTTGAACGTAAATTAATCGTCTTGTCTCTTGTCGATTTTCTTTAGGCATCTAGAGCTAGCTACTTTTAAATAACAACAGTTCAAATGTTTTCATAATGTTCACAGCATGCTATATAAGGGTCATAATTTTTATTTCATCGTTAATCAATTGACCTATTTGGACATTCAACCTTTTTAAATCATTCAAATCTACCTTTGTCGTTTTTGGTCACAAAAACCTTGATAAAACATTAAAATTTGAGTTATTGGGCAAGCAGGATCGGGAATTGTAAAAGAAGAAAACTTTCTAGAAGCTCTTCAAAAGTCCGTTGAACAAGGTATTCTCGGCTGTTGCCAAGATGCGCGGCCTTTGTTCCAGATAATAAGCTAAGCAATTCCTTTTAACTGCTTTAAGATACTGCCGCAGCAAACGTATCTGCCAAATCTAAGCTGACTTTATTGAAAAACCAGTAATTTATGGATGTTCGAATTTTTGAAACATCAAGATTTTAGGTTTTTGACTATAAATCAAGAAATAATAAATGTGTCGAAAAATTCTATTATCAACTTCAATATATCACCATTAGAGACGTACATGCCAAAATTCAACTGATTTCATTGAAAAACCATCGATTTATGCATGTTCAAATTTTTGAAACATCAAGAATTTAGGTTTTTGTCCATAAACTGAGAAATAACAAATATTTCGGAAATTCCTTTTGCCAGCTTCAAGATAGCACCTCGACGGACGTATCTGCCTAAAATCAGCCAATTTCATTGAAAAACCAGTGATTTATGAATTTTCGTACTTTGAAACATCAAAAAATTGAGTTTTGGGCAAAAATCGAAAAATTACGTCAAGCCCAAAAAATGGCCTAGAGATATCACCCAGGCGGACTTTCATGCAAAAAATCAGCCAATTTCGTTGAAAAACCAGTGATTTATGAATTTTCGTACTTTGAAACATCAAAAATTTGGGTTTTGGGCGAAAAACGCAAAATTACGTCAAGCGCAAAAAATGGCCTGGAGATACCACCCAGTCGGACCTTCATGCAAAAAATCAGCCAATTTCGTTGAAAAACCGCGGAGGCCCGCCCCCGGAAAGACACATATATATATATGCGGACAGACGGACGCAAAAATGGGGTAACTGGTTAAGCTGGCCTTGGCCGCCCGCCGCTTCGGGCAGGGCGCCAGAGCTCCTCCGGCCTCCGGGCACGGGTGCTACGGCCCCTACGCTTCGCCTAGCATGCTTCGCATGCCAGGCTACGCTCCGTGGCCTCCGCACCCATGCCCTCCGGCCTCCGGAGCTCTGACTGCCCTGCCCTCCGCGGCAGGCGGCCTTCGGCCGCGCAAAAAAAATTTTTACTGGAAAAAACTCTTTCGTAAGGGAAAGGGATACCTCCGGAGCAACTTCAGGCGAGTTGGTGAACCGTCGAAAGGCCTTGCTGATAAGCTGAAGCTGCACGCTGATCATGTGGAAAGGAAACATTGCTGCACTGCTCGAGCCCGTGGCGCACTTCTATTAGTTCCGCTTCACTCTCTTCCCTCCTCAACAAAAAGCCAGCCTATTGGAACCCAAAAATGCATGGTGCCTTTGTCGAAAATCAGAACGAGAATGATAAGACGAATAGGAAGGCTGAAAAGGAAGACTGAGGGATCTCAGGGCTGTGGGAAGCCTAATAAGTTTCTGTGAGCCTGCAGCAACCTTTTCCTAATGACCTTGAGACCTCCCTAAGGAATAGACGTCAAACTGAAACGTCAACTAAATCCAAATCCTGTGAATGCAACTCCCCTATTATGCTATTTACCAAGTCGCAGCTTAGAAAAAGGAAGTGGCTGCTGTTTACAGCCCTGTCCTAGTCCCTCCACTTATGCTGATTTTCCATTGATGCATGGCCTTTGATTTCTTGCCGTTCTGATCACACTGACTCATAGCAAAACCACACCGGAAAAAAGTCGAAGTAGGCGAAAATTACTGCCAAATCACTTAGCCTTGGACTTCTTTTTGGGCTGCTTGGTGGGGAGACCGGCGATGAGTTTGGGCGGGAGGCCCCAGTGGCCCTGCAACTCACGCCCCACCCACGCCGCCTGATCCCCCTGTACTTGCACCTGCTCACCTTCAATCTCCTCCAATTCTTCCAAATTCTTTCCTCCAAGTTACTACGCCAAACGGCTGACTACTGGAGGGAGTGAAAGAGTGCTGGTCATCCATACCGGAGAAAGGAGCAGTAGGCTGGTTGAGGGTGGTGGAGGCGGCGAGGCCGAGTTTGGCGCGCTGGGCAAACTCCTCCGGACGTATGCCATAGAGGCTGAGGTTGTCCACGGTTGTGATCCATTTGTTGCCAGCCCGACGGGCCGTTCGAACGCTCACTTGTGGCAGTGTCCCTGCAGCTTTGTCTTTTGGCCAGCCAAAGGGAGTGAAGAAGAGTGGACCTTTGAGGGATTTACTGCGACCATCCGGCAGTAGGATGCGGTGGACGCGTGTCATTTTCCCATGCACTGCATTCATGAGGTCAGGCCATTTGGCCTCCTGTCAAGGCAAAACGAAATCGGTTAGAATGAGTGCCTAAGCCTTGAATGGCAAGCTGACAGGAGAAAGAGAAAGAATGGAAGAATGAGGCAACCGTAGCTCGAGTGCCCATGATATCCGAAAGCAGGGGGTCCAGTGAAAGTCGGCCTCCGGGGAGTTGCAATCCCTCCGCCTTCACATAGGCCTCCACCAGCTCCTTCACCCGACTTGCCTAGTTTGCCCAATTCACTTCCACTTGGCCACTTTGCAGCCTGGCCCTTGGCAACCTGTAGTTCGGTGCCCTTGCTGATGCGGGGGTCCTTGAACTTGAGCAGCTGGAGCACCGGAGCCGTCACTGCCACCAACTCCTCCAGCTTCAGCTTCCCGTCCCCTTTAGCAGAGCCAGAGCTGTTCTCCTGGCAAATCAATGGAGGGTTGGGAGAAAAGGATGGAGGGTGTGGAGAAATTGGGACGAGGAGGTCTTCCTCGCTGAGAGCAGAGTCTTCGTTGATTTTGGCCCAGTGGAGGGCGGCGATGGCGCTGACGCCCTTCGACTCCTCCTTCACGTCCACATAGCCTGCCTCTGCCGCCCAGTTCAGGAAAGCTCCTACCTAGAAACCTTTCATTAAGTTCTTCTTCGGTTTCCAACAAACGCTTTTACTTTTTGTCAAAATTGAATCAAATAATTGATTTAAAATTGCCATTAACTTTTGAAAGGAGGCTTTGGGAGAACCTGCTTATGCCTGGTAGCCTTCACGTTGATCTCTTTGCCTAGGCCTTGAGCTGTCTTCTGCACCGCTTCTGCCCAGAACTTGCTCACTCGAATGGGCAGATCAGATTTCTGAAACAATATCGGTTATGTCAATTTACGCAAGTCTCAAGCCCAGTGGCACTTTTAGGTGAAGCTTGAGTGCGAGCAGGAAGACTTGACTCAGGACCTCCTCTGGATCCTCCTCCTCTTCTTCCCCCTCGTCCTCTTCTTCACTATGGCTTGCCTCGTCTGCCTTTTCTGCATTTCCCCCGCCTTCTTCTGCCTGCACTCACAAATTTGCTGCTCTGCAAAAAGAAATTCCGCTCAACATCAGGTTCGGCCTCCGCTTGAGATTCCATCGGAGCCTGGAGCAAGCGAAGCCTGGTGAGAAAGTGAACAGTGTCCGCAGCGATGGGCTCTGGAGGCTCGGTCCTTGGCCCCAGTTCCCTGTGCAGTGGATAGGAATTGAGTTTTGGGAGAACGGGGAGGGGAAGAAGTGACCAGAGGAAGTCCCGGTAGGAGTGGAGGGGTCGAGCGCCGCGGCCTTTCAATCCGCTGTCCACCATGTCCTCGCTGCTCATCAATGCCTCGCACACCACCACCGGACCAACCACCTCACCTACACTATCACGCTTTCTTATATATCTAACACTAGTGTTTTGGGTTGACGAGACTGGTGAAAAGCCAATTTGATTGGGACATTACAAGGGCGAAGAATTAGTACGGAACATTTTGTGCGGAACCTTTTGCGAACCCAGCGACAGCGCAGGGTGCTCGTTTGGGCAGACTGCCTAGCTCCCTTTTGCTCACCGGCTCGTCCGCTTCCAGATGGTACGGGTGCAGCAGACCCGGCAGCATCAGATCTGCCAATTCGCAGAGGTTTCTTATGGCGTCTAAAGTGGCTAAACCAGAATTCTCCTACCAACGCCAGACTCCAGCTTTCGCGCCACGAGAGGATCGGTGAGGAAAGTGTGCACGGCGTGAGGAAGACGCCACAGCAGGTACACTGTAGCCAAGCATTTCTTGTCGTTAGTCAACTATTTCATTGCTTGGATAGAGAAGAGGTCAACAAAAGATTGGGCTTAGAATGCAAACCAGTGGGGTAAAGAAAGACGCCCTCCCCGATGCTGAAGCAGATGGGACAACGGTCCACACTGGTCACTGTCACCTTTGCTCCAGTATCAGTCCAGAAAAAGGCTGATTTGCTAGGCGCATAGAAATATTAGCAATGAAAGAAACGTGAGCTTGGCTGTTGTGACGTCGGATTTGGTGGGCAGAAGTTCCTCCAGCTCCTCACTGCTAAGCAAAGGGAAGGCTGTCTGCAGCCGCGCTTTCAGCTTTTTCCTGTCATTCCTAGCAATATTCAATAATTGGAGCAAATTACTGAACTAACTTGTCCGAATTTCGTAGCTGCACATTTGATTTGACCGCAAGCGGTTTCTTGAACATCGCTGCGTCACTGCACACTTATTTCTTCAACTACCATTGAGAGCCAAACTGAAGTGAAAAAGTTGGTCGATAATTTGCTGCATGACATGTTATTGCAAAAATTCGCCATATTTATTGTTCCAGATGAACAAAACCAATATTTCGATCAGATCGAAGAGTACAGCTGCAGTTTCTACACTTTTGGCAACGCCAGGCGGCAAGATTGAAACAAAAAGATTCCACTCCACGGCAGGCACAACACTTCAGTACCCAGCTACAGATGAATGCACTCAACCTCCAGCAATGCCCAAAACAAAAGCACCAGGCTTTCTTTCCTAGGAAACCAAATTGAAACCTCAGCTAATTCAAAAAAAGGAATGAAACATGGCCTAAATCTTCTCTGACACTAAATCTGATGACTATCGGAAGACTTGGGATGAGAATGTGCAGGCTGGGCTGAGATGTGGCCGGCAAGACCGAGTCGAGCCAGCGATACCTCCGAGCGTAGGCGCATCAGCTCCCAGTAGCTCTCGTGCACTCCCACCTGCACTCTTTTCAACCCCTTGGCAGATGAAGAAGAGTCAGAGGATGGGCTGACCTTGACAATGCCGGTAGAGAGGTAGCGAAGGTAGTTGAGGAGCTCGCAGACCGACGCTATCTGAAAGGCCCAGTGCTGGCGACTTTTGAGGGAAAGAAGACATCAGAAAAGATGGAATTGAATTTTTGTAGGCGAAGTGTACGCGGTTTCTGGCGAGCGGGGAAATGAGGTGCCAGGGGCCAGCCTCTGCGCCCTCCTCCTCGCCCAGGAGTCGCATGCGATGCTGACAGAAGCGCGCCGTTTGCAGCAGTGCGCAGTCTCTGCAATTCACTGCATCCCATTTCCTCTCCTCATTTCTCAACTGGGCCGCTAACGAAGGCTTTGGCTTGGGCTCCGCCACCTGCTCCAGCTCCAGTCCATTGCGCAGCACTGCCCGGTTCACCTCTGAGCCCAGCTGCAATTTCATCAGACCTTCTTTTACTGTTTCATTTGGGACTGGTAATGGAGAGCCACTTGGCTGATTGAGGAAATAGGGAACCTGGGAGTTTGGGAAGGCCAGGCAAGGGCGGATGTCCTCCTCCAGAAGCTGGCGCATGAACTCATCCTGGGCGTCCAGCGGCTTACCGCAGCCGCGCCAAGCCATGAAGGCTTTGTGAAGAGCTGGGTCCACCTGCAGCCTCCTCCTCGTCTCTTCAAGGACTGAGAAGGGAGGGGGACAGAAAAAAGAACATCTTCTCCGCGATGGGAGACGGCGCCGGCGGCCTCCACAGGGGCCTGGCTACCCAGCTTGTAGGGCGGGGGCTGGCCGCAGTTGGAGCACACCGGCTCACCTTCTTCTTCCGCCCCTGCCTCTGAGCCAGTTGCTTCAGCGTCGCGAAGACTGAAGCGATTGAAGAGAGCTCGAGCACCTTCAAACCCTGCCTCGCTTCCAATGGAATGAGGACTAGAAAAAAGGGGAGCAGAACTGGAGGCCAGCTGCTCTGCTCGAGGCCTTGGACTGCCGCGAGATGGCGTAGTGAAGGGGCTCTGGAATGTGAGCTCGGCTTTGGACAGGTCCAGGGAATGTCTGGAACTGGAAGAAAGGTTCCTGCCTGAAAGGAGCCGCGGCGAATTCTAGGCGGCGTCTGGTCCACGTGTTTGATGAGGGACTTCAGGGCCTCCACTGGGAAGTAAGGGCAGGCTTGAAAGGATAGGAAGGAAAGCGGTGGGCTATGAAACCTTCGGCAGTGAGGACATCGTTGCGCATGTTCACCTCGTGCGCCTGTTTCTCTGCCTTTCTTCTCCGCTGGTTGGCTTCGTCCGCCAACTTGTACGCTTCCTGTCCACAGCTCTAAATGCTCTTTCTAACGCCAGACTTGGGAGTGAGGGACCTTGAATAGGCTTTCGGTAAGCTCGTGTATCTCGCTGTCTACATTGCTCTGGATCTTGGCGCACTCCTGCTCCTTTGCTGCCAGTGCCTAAGAAACATAAAAGAGGCAAATAGGATGGGCTGGAGGACCGGAAAGAGCAGAGAACGATAGATTTGAGACGAAGCTGTCCCTGGAGTTCGGCGATGATGGCGGCCAAGCCTTCGCGTCGTGCCTCTTCTGCATCCGAAGCCTCCGCTTCTTCATTCACGCTTTCGTTCTCCCTATACTCCGCTTTCACTCTTTTCGATGTCTCGGTAAATAGAAATTGAGAAAGGGTAAATAAAAGAAAACCTGAGCCTCTTGGCGAGGTCTTCGCTGCTGACTCCGCTCTCGTTGCTGGCAGAGTCCTCCATGGGGCCTGTTTGGGCGGTCAGAGGGAGGCGAAGATGCTGGCTGCCCTCTGGGGTTCCCATGGCCTCATCAGCCAGTTTCTCCCCAACTCCAGCCGGCACACTGCCACGAGTATCTACGTCCAAGTGCGCAGATACTGCTTCCCCGCCTGCACTGCGTACATACCGCCTGAGCGAAGTGACTAAGATGTCCGATCCTCGCATCCCTGTATCCAACTGGATAAGCTAAAGAGTGGCCGGAGCTTGCACACTTGCAAATGCAACAGCAGTATGCAGTATGTTTAACAGTGTTCGACTCTAGTTGTAGCAACCAGGGTGCGTTTGAAAAACCCATCTTGAAATGATCACATGCCAATCATAGCCAATGTATTCAAAAAAGATTCACGTTTTAATCCAAAAGTTTCAAGCAACTTTCATAATACATAATTTCAAACAAGGTATTATAGGCTATCGCCAAGAGGTGCGCGGCCTGATTTAAGCTACCACTGTCTGCAGCGTCATATAATAAAATTTAATCTGAGTATTTTGCACTTTGGCCCACCTTTACGACAACTGGGCAAATATTTTGGACTTTAGCCTACCTATACGACAACTGGACCACCATTTTAGACTTCAACCTACCTGTACGACAAGTGGGCCATCATTTTAGTGTTTGGCTCACCTATAAGACAGCCAACATTTTGGTGTTTGGCCACCTTTACACCAACTGGGCCAGCATTTTGGACTTTGGCCCACCTCTATGTACGACAACTGTGCCAACATTTTGGACGTTGACCCACCTTTACGACAACAGTACCACTATTTTGGTGTTTGACCCACCTTTAGGACAACTGTACCAACATTTTGGTGTTTGACCCACCTTTATGACAACTGGGCCATCATTTTGGACACAGGCTCACCTTTACGACAACTGGGCCAGCATTTTAGATTTTGGCCCACCTGTACGACAACTGTACCAACATTTTGGACTTTGGCCCACCTTTACGACAACTCTACCAACATTTTGGTGTTTGACCCACCTTTATGACGACTGGGCCAGCATTTTGGACTTTGGCCCACCTTTACGACAACTCTACCAACATTTTGGTGTTTGACCCACCTTTATGACAACTGGGCCAGCATTTTGGAATTTGGCCCACCTTTACGACAACTGGGCCAACATTTTGAACTTTGACACACCCATACGACAAATATTTGACAACAAAAGGCCTTTACGACCAAAAACAAGGCCTTTATGGCCAAAAACACGGCTTTTATGGCCAAAAACACGGCCTTTATGGCCAAAACAGTGCCTTTATGACCTCAAATAGAAAGGAAAATAATGATGGCCATGAATGATCTTGTGCTGAGCTGGACAGCGAACGCCACATGTTCCCGGAAGGGCCAGGGTTTTGCGGAGATGAAGACTCTTAGACTGGGCTGGCTCCTCAGGTCAGGTCAGGAAGGGTCAGGTCATCCTCGACAGCGCCGATGAAGATCCTCGTTCCCGGAAGCCAGATGCAAACGTTTGGAAGATTAGGCTCAAGTCAAAGGGAGGCAAGAATAGAAGTAGAAAGTAAAGGGGGGAAAGTGCGCGGAGCAGGCGTGCCAAGTGGGTAGACAAAGCCAATGCCAGTGGTTGACACCATCACGCAGCAGAGGGGCCAGAGTGTGAATCGAAACGCATTCATTCACAGGCCGGCATCGGATGCACGCTCAGATGACTTCATCGCGCGACTTACACCGTGATCCCTCCCCATTGACCTCACGCACAGGAATCCCTCCCCCCAATTTTCCCTCCCACACTCCAAATTTGTGCCCCCCTCCACCTTTCTTTGGTGTCCAAAGAGGTCTTTGGTCTTGAGAGGTGGATAAATGAGTATTCGAACAGGTGCCCCTTTGAATTTTTGACACTTAATTTTATCGGGCAGTTGGGACTCCCAAGTAAAGGCCTATGGTGGAATGAGAGGATGACCTGTCGTGGGCAGGAGGGGAAGCTTGAAGACTGCTCCGGGCACCGAACGCCACTTGTTCCCCAGGGTGGCCAATCTCAAAAGGACCCCTCGCGTGGAGCCAGAGTTGTTGGTGGTCGTTGAGGCTTGGAATTATTTTTTGTTTTCGATTCTGAGCCCTAATGGTCTGAGCTGCTTGTAGAGGCGGCGCTGCTCAGCAGGGGGTTGCGCACAAGATCCTTAACTCTGTTGGGATGTCCAACTGAACAACGCAACGGGGGGCAAACTGTCCCATGGCAACAAAAAAAATCCCAAATTCTTGCAACTATTCAAGTGATTTTTAAAGTGAGACAATTGTATAAGCGGGCCTTGCCCCCCCCCCCCCCCCCCCGCCGATCCGGGCAAGGCGCCAGAGCTCCTCTGGCATCCTTGCACGGCCTCTACGGCCCCTACGCTTGCTAGCAGGAATATTGTCCCCCCTTGTAGGGGGGGAGGGCGACGACGCGGCACCCCCCGGTAGGGGGGGAGGGCGACGTCGCCCAGCCCCCCTGTAGGGGGGGAGGGCAACACCCGTCGCCCAGCCCCTTTGTAGGGGGGGAGAGCAACATCCGTCGCCCTCCCCCCCTGTAGGGGGGGAGAGCATCACCTGTCGCCCAGCCCCCCTCTAGCATCACCTGTTGCTAAGCTCTCCGGATGGGCCACAAGGTGTTATAATGTGTCTGTCACAGCTTCTCAAAAGTGCCAGAGCTGTGACATTTTCAGCTTTTAAAATACATTGGAACTAAAATTTTACCTCCAACAAGGGGGAAAGTGAAAAAAATTTTGATTCGTAAAATAATTGGGAACTGTGACGATTGCATTTTTTGAAGCATCAGACTGAAAGAAATTTGGCATCCTTTATTTTAATGGCAAAATTAATGTCTTTTTAGATTGAACGAACAAAACCCTAAACTAACTATGGTTTAAGTCGCCGTTTCATTGATAAAAAGTCCATTGTGTCAAATTTCAATCAATTTCAAAAAGCTGCAATTGTCACAGTTCCATTGATTTTGTTCTTCAATTTCGAGAACTCCAATTTTGTTGAAAATATATAAGGCCTGAGTTTCTATCTGACGTTGCCACTGCGATTTTGAAAATCTGCAAAAGTCATTTTGATCCCAGTTTGAGAATGCTTGGGATCAGTAAAAACATCTTGATCCCAGTTTGAGAATGCCTGGGATCAGTAGAAACATCTTAATCCCAATCTGAGAATGCCCCCGATCAGCAGAAAATTGTTGATCCCAATCTGAGACTAGAGGGATTAGTGCGAAAATTTTTTAATTAAGCTCTGGTTGCGTTTCTGCGATGCCTTGTGGCCCATCCGGAGAGCTTAGCAACAGGTGCTGCTAGAGGGGGGCTGGGCGACAGGTGATGCTCTCCCCCCCTACAGGGGGGGAGGGCGACGGATGTTGCTCTCCCCCCTACAGGGGGGCTGGGCGACGGGCTGGCCCTCCCCCCCTACAGGGGGGTGCCGCGACGTCGCCCTCCCCCCTACAGGGGGGGGGGCAAACTACCTCCTTGCTAGGCTACGCTCTGGGGCCTTCACGCCCACGCCCTACGGCATCCGGAGCTCCAACTGCCCTGCCCTCCGTGGCAGCCGGCCTTCGGCATCGAAAAAATTCAGAACTTCCCCAAATTTTAACCTGATTCATGTGATTGTAATTCTTATTCAATCTGTTACTATAGCTAAATATCACTCTTGAGAAAGAAAATTCGGAAAAGCGAGATTTCTCAAAAAGCTGAAGAATATCGATAGAGAAGCACGTTTTTTTGTTTTCAATGAAAATATATTTTCCATATATATCAATAAAAAACAGGCGATGTGGGATAGTAAGATATCAGCGTTATCACCATATATCGTCATCCTCTTCGTTGGATGGGGCTGGTGGGGTAGGAGGGATGAATATGTTGCCGCTGCCGCCAGTCTCCCAGCCACCAGCCCAGGCTATGGGCGGCTTGAAATTACTCTCCTTTATTCCCAAGCTTACCTTCAAAGTCAGCCAACCGAGAGACAGCAGATCTTCTGGTAGGCGTCCTGAGCGTAGGCAGCCTGCTTCGAGTCCCCCAACTTCTCAGGCGGCACCTGCAGATACTTCTCCAGCGCCTCGCACAGCTCCTTGTCCGCCGACACCAACTCGCCTGGTTCATCTGCACAAAAATATTCCTTGCTCCATCGTCCGCTCGCAACAGATTTCACCCTCCTGATACATCATGAACAATAGGTCAAATGAGCAACCTCTGAGGCCGACGCACTTGGAGCCAGGCTGAGGGCTGAACGGTGGAAGGGTGGGCTGGCAGGATAGGCAGATGTCCGGGCAGAATCCACCAGGATCGTCAAAGGTGCAGGGCGGCGGTGGAGGTAATGGAGACCTACCCAAGCAAACGCATCCGTTTTCACAACGTTTCAGGCCATTGGCTAACAATGGCTGAGCAGAATAGAGAATGAAGCAGCCGAGGCTCTAACCTTCTGTTTCGGTGACCAACGTGGGCGGAAGCTGAGAGAGCGAGGGTCATGAGAAGAAAATTGCGGTAACAAACTGAGTGCGACATATTGGGCGGAAAAAACACTGACAGTTTCGGCACAAAATGGGGTGCTACCCGGACAAATATCTGAAACCAGTTTAGGGGCATTGAACCTTAGTATTCTCCCTGTTGCCCTTGCGCATTTAAGGTTATTCATCATGTATTGTCAATGAGCTCTTCGAAGCTTACAGTGAGGTGTTTGTTTGTGTTGTTCGTCGTATATTGATTTCAGAGTTCGGTGATGCTGCAGATGAATAATAATAATAAGATGATAATAATGATAATAGAAATAATTGATGATAATAGAAATAATTTACGTCTTCCTGCTCAATGAGGCCAGGGACATAAGATTTCAGTACAAATGATCTGGGCTGATGCCCTGAACCCTCCCCTCAAGAGTTTAACCCTCCCCTCAAGGATAACCCCCCGCCCCTCAAGAGATAAACCCCCCCCCCCTCAAAGGTTTAACCCCCCCCTCAAGATAATATGCACCATTTTTTTATTGCCTTAACATACTTCTCTTTACATATCTCGAAGTTTAAACTCAAGGAATTTATGATATGAACATCTGTATACCTACTTTTTAGTTAGTCTATACCGGATGGCGGGCGCATGCCTACCAGGAGTAGGGGCTTGTCCCCTACATGGAGTACCATTCAAGATTCCAACTGAAGGGCTTAGACGCATGCTCGTCCTCGACGAGGTCATGACTGTGGCAGTACCTACTAGTTGAGGACTATCATGCCAAGGGTACTGCCACAGTCATGACCTCGTCGAGGACGAGCATGTGTCTAAGCCAGGTATATCACGGTCCCCAGGAAGGCCCCCCTGGGGAGCCCCCCACAGAGGCCCCCCTGGGGAGCCCCTGACAGGGGCCACCCAGGGGGGCCCCTGAGAGGGGCCCTCCCGGGGGCCTTGGGCTATACAGTAATGATGCACTTCTTTTTGTTGTTAGTTATATTGCCTCAATGGATAGCTTTTGTCAGTAGAATTGTCTCACATTTGTCTCAATGAATCCAGGTATATTACAAGGCCCTCCTGGCAGTACTCTGAGATATAACTCTGTGGAGTTCTACTTCACTTTCCACTTCACGCTTAGGCATTTTACTCCACTTCCACTCACTCCATGTCAACTGGCTCGGAAATAGTTTTTTAATATTTTCCACTTTCCACCTAAAATAGGTGGAAAAAAAGTGAAAATTTAATTGTTTTTGGTTTACTTGACATTTAGTTTTCCAAAGGATATTCCCCCCTGGGGAGCCCCCCACAGAGGCCCCCCTGGGGAGCCCCTGACAGGGGCCCCCCAGGGGAGCCCCTGAGAGGGGCCCTCCCGGGGGCCTTGAGCTGTACAGTATTGATGCATTTTTTGTTGCTAGTTATATTGCCTCAATCGATAGGTTTTGTCAGTGGAGTTGAAATATGGAGAAAAAAACATAACATTTATTGTCAAGGGTATTAGTTAAGTAAGTGTGTGCACAACAGTAAAGAGGAATATAACATTTGACTTTTGACATTGTGTGTGATATGTTCTTTTTTCTTCATACTCCTACTCCATTGACAAAAGCTCCTCTGTGGGGGGCTCCCCAGGGGGGCCTTCCTGGGGACCATGATATGCCTCGTCTAAGCCCTTCAGTTGGAATCTTGAATGGTACACCATGTAGGGGACAAGCCCCTACTCCTGGTAGGCGTGCGCCCGACTAACTAGCTTATGGACTAATTATGGGCTGTATTAGAGCAGGGTGTGTGAGTATAGGTAAGTCACTATAAGTAAGGACACATTGCCTTGAGGGGGGGGGGGGTTAAACCTTTGAGGGGAGGGTTTATCTCTTGAGGGGTGGGTTTATCTCTTGAGGGGGGGGGGGGGGAAACCCCTTGAGGGGGGGGGGGGGGGTTAAACCCTTGAGGGGGGGGTTCAGGGCATCAGCCATGATCTGAGATACTCAATTGGGATTCACTTACAATAATCAAAAGGCATTTTATTCTCTCAGCATTTTTATTTTTCACCTGGACAAAAAACGTGTTTTAAAGCCTCAGGATCAGAGTGACACTGCTTGTTCGTTGCAACAAGAAAGAAGTGGCCATTCTGGCTATGACTAGAGCAGTCAGCGCCAGATATCATCATCCTCGTCGCCGGAGGGTATGAATGGATTGTCGCCACCCCCAGTCTCCCAGGCCCCAGTAAAGGCAGTTGGCGGCTGCATATACCCGCCTCCTTTCTTTTCAGCAACAACAATGCAAGCCAGCAAACCGCAAGACAGCAGATCTTCTGATAGGCGTCTTGGGCGTGGCCTGCTTCTGACGGAACCCCCAGCAGATAATTCTCCAGTGCCTGGCACACCTCCTCCTCTGCTGCCTCCATCACTCCAGGTTCCACTGCAACAATTCCTCTTACAGCTCTTGCCAAAACAGCCGTTTTTTAATTCATGTTTTCACTCAGGTTTCTTAATTCAAGTTTTCCTATTTTTTTCTTTTTCAACGAAGAAGCAGTAAGACAAGAGAGAGACTTCTAGGCTCGACGCACTTGATGCCGGGCTGCAGGAGGAATGGTGGAAGGGTGGGCTTGCAGGAGAGGCAGATGTCGGGGCAGTAGCCTGTAGGATCGCCATAGGTGCAGGCGGGGGAGGTGGAGGCGGTGGAGGCGGTGGTGGACTGAGCCGCCCGCGTCCCTTGGAGGAGCTGCCTTTACATGGCCGCCTTCAGTAGGGAGTTGATCAGAAGACAGTCTTTTTTAACCTCACGAATATCATTCATTTATTTTTCTAATTTGTCTCTATGCTTCATTCATTCTTAACCAATGATGGCTTGGAAACGGTAATATTATTGGTAGTTATATGCCGTATAACCTTCCTCTTCGGTTGTTAGCGGAAGCGAGAAGAGCAATAGCCAGGAGAAGGCAGAGGTTTAGATTAATTGTGTGCAACATGTTAAGCGGTTAAACTCTGCTCTCAATGTTTCAATGCGAAGTGCGATGCGGTCTGATTTCTGAACTAATTTCTGCAACCGGTTTTGGGGCCGTTTAAATCTCTGCAAACCCTTTGTTGCCCTGACAGACACAAACAAGTTCATTTATCTAGTGATGTCACTGAGTTACGTGAAGCTTACGAGCCAAGACTCAATTGAATGAAATAAAAACACGCTAGTTTGAATTCTAATCTTTAACACTAATTCGAACTTATTGTAAGTTAGCAACAGATAAATCGGAGAAGCCTGAGGCAGTTGAAGAGTGAAATTAGCTCAACATCTAATTTCCCAACTGAACTAGATATTTTTGATAAAATATTAAGAAAAATTGGATTATTTAAAAAAACCTCTAGCTGAACTTGTATCTTTTCCGGCGCAAACTCTTTGGCCGCTCAATGCTCACGTGCCAGCTGGCTATCTGACAAACTCCATGCCACTTCAACATAATGTTTTGGTCAGCACTTACCAGTAATTATGGTAGTTTGGCGGAAATTGTTAAGGATCTTTTTCGGGACTTGCTTTTAAAAATCCATAAAACAATAACCAGCTCTGAGTTTCTCGTCAGCAAAAAAATTGTCACCACTCTCCGAAAATGTGCTTTAAGAAAACGAATACCTTCTACAAAAAATGCCCGACATGAAATGGTAAGGGCGTTTTAACATTAAATGTAGTTTAGTATATTTTACAGTTTTCAGTAGAGAGCCAGTTCAGAAATCTTCATCTGACAGTAAACATTGGAGCCAGAAGTAGGACAGTGCAAAAAAGGGGGATCAAGGAAAGGAGCCACTTCAGCTCGATTAGTAAAGCTTCAAAATCCGAAAGGATATGCAAACGAAATGATAGCATTTACATCGTCAAGAGGTGTCTCATTGCCTCTTGCATTTTTTTTAGACGTGACCGATGCGACATTTATTGATTTGTGTTTGTTGTAGATTCGAATTATTTGTGGGAATGCCTAAAGCAGCGTAGGATTAGATTAATTGCTAAATGATCTCATACAAAGTGCAGGAAAACTAAAAGCAAGAAAACTTCAGACTTGACTTTTAGTGAATTCAGTTTTGACTGATGTCACCACAGTGGGAGAGCATTATCCCTATCCTCTTTTGGTGATGCTAGAGGTAGCTATGGACGTAGACTTGGTGGCGTTGTTGATACTCAATTATGCGAAACCAGTGCATGTTTTGTACAAAAGAGGTTGATCGAAACCACATGTTCATTCCTTCCATTCCTATCCTACTGCACGCAAAATCATTGAACTCAAAATGAACCCACTCTTTTCTTACTCACCATGCCGGCTTTGTAAGTTGCTCATCATAACATTTTTGGCAGTGGCTAAATTTGGCTTTCAGTTAATCCATGAACCAAACCAACTGCCCGTACCAAGTGATGTGACCTACATCAGCCGCATTCGCATCATCCTCATGGAAGGCCCGGGCAAGGCCATCCGATGCAAACCAGCCGATCTCAGGAGCTTCGCCAGTTTCAGGTTCTCGCCCACTTCCTCTTTTTTTCCCCACGAGTTATCTTTCTTCTACACTTCCTTCCAGCCTTCTTCCACCCTTTTTTCACTACCCATTTCCAGGGCCCGCCCGGCCCCAGGCCTCACTGGCACATGGGCGATTGTATGGGGCTGGATACTCGTGGCAAAAATGTAAACATCGCCCAAATGTTCCCGTTCCGAGCAGCGCCAGCCTGTCTTTTCGTCGAATTTATAACACTTGCTGGGAAGTTCATTGTCTGGGTCTAAATAATTGTATAAATAAATTTATTTAAACCTCTATTTAGATGGCCTCAGGGGCAGAGGCAGCAGCGAAGGCCCTGAATGAGGTGAGGCTGCAGGGTTGCCCTTTGTTTTTCTTTGGGCACGCAAAAACCTGTTGGCCAACGTTGGCCTGGAAGGGAAGGTTAGTGTGGGAGGAACTTGTGGGAGGAACGGAGGACAATGTTTCGTGCAGATGATGGCCAGACCAGTCTGCAGCGACGGCTGCTCCATGGGCAGATGACTGTACAGGCTGGAGGAGCGGCAGGTCAGAATCGCCGTCAGAAACTGCTGAAGAAGCCACCAAGCTGTGTCAACAGCTACGTAAGCCCGCCACTTTTATTTAGCCCAGCCCAGATATGAGTTTTTGTAGAAGACTCGAGTAGGTCTCTGCTGGAACGTCATCGACCTTCATGAGCACTTCCGAGGCGAGCAGTTGGCCGTTGGCGACCGGAACAAGTTTTGGTTGGTTTTGATAGCAGGTCTCAAGAGAATTCCTTGAGCACTTGTGGTCGATTATCTGCTCCTGTATGGAGCATTATGAGTCCTGTATGAGTCCCTGGCATGGCTATCGCAAGATAGCTTTCAACCTCCCTGCTTCTCAGTTTGCCAGCCACCGAACGGGAAAGTAGAATCTTGCCTCAGGCCAGGGCTCCTGTTCTCGCACCCGCTTCACTTTTGTCCAGTCCAAGAACGGCACCATCATTAGCTCCAAGCACGTGAGTTTCCAATCTTCTCCCAGCGCTTCCCATATCAAATACAGCCCCCCCCCATTTCTTGGTCAACCTCACAGCACCCACCCCCTACTATTCCTACTTGATTGAAGGGCGTTGGCCTCACCTGCGGCAGCCCCCCCCCTCAGGGCATTCGCAACGAGGTGGGCTACTGCTTCATGCGCATTTCGATTCAGCTCTTCGCTGCCTCAGATTATCTGATGGGCCTGGTACCCACAGCGGCCAAGGTTGCCAACTTTTCATGTCAATAGGACAGGGCTGGAAAAGAGTAGTGTTGCAGCGTAGCCATATGGCGGTGGCTTTGCAGGAGATTCTCCGTGCCATGGACCTGGCTTGTTTAGTCACGGAGCAGCTGATCATTGGCATCATTGGCCAATGATAAGCTGAAATCTGAAATCTGAAAACATTTGGGCACATAAAGTGTTTAGCATGCCAAGTTTGCATTCCAATTACCGCGCCTGCTTCGCTCTCCTCCAGCTCCAGAACAGCGGCCTGCAACGAGTGGGCTGTCTGGAGCCAGTGGGGCCAGGCCTCTCGCACCCGCTCCTGCCTTATCATCACTCAGGTTCCCACACCCCTATCCACTCCTCCCTTCCTTCCCCCACCGCACTCTTCCTCTGCTATGAAGGGTCGCTTCGGCGGGGTAAGCTGGGACTTCGGGGTCCTGTCAGAGACTGAGGACTGGAAGAAGCAGGAGTGCGTGGTGGATTGCGTAGTGTCCCAGTGGAGCGAGTGAAACGACTGCAGTGTTACTTGCGGCTCCAGCCAGAGCCAGCGTTATCAATCGTGGCCCCATTTCTTGTCACCTTACCTCATGGCATCCACCCTCCAACTACTCCTACTCTTCTACTTTATTGAAGGTCGGTGGTCTGACATGCGGTAGCCCCCCTCGAGGCATCCACAACGAGGTTGGATTCTGCTTCATGCACACGTCCATCCAGCTCTACGCCACTTCGGAGCAGCTGATGGGGCTGGTTCCCATTGCGGCGAAGGTTGCCAACATTCCATGTCTGGGCTGGACAGGGCTGTAGAAGCGTATTTTTGCAGCGGTGCCGAGTGGGCGCGGCCCTCCAGGAGGTGATCCGCGCCATAGAGCTGGGAACGGAGGTGTCGGAGGCACTCATTAGCGGGCTCATCAACACCGTCACCGCAATCAACCCCACAGACGAGCCTCCAACCAACCAACGGCCCTACCGCGATGGCAAATGTGACCTGTTATTCACTTTTTAAAAAAGGAAAACAAAATTTGACTATCTCCAAATGGGTTTTATTTGGTGATGTCACCGTGATAGTCACTTTTTAAAGCCAATGATGTTCCAATTTAGGCAATCACTATCACATAGCAGGACAGCAATCAATTTTAGGCCTTCGAGGTGCTGCTGCAGGAGGTGTGTCGGGTCACAGGGATGGAGGATCACGTCACGATCCGATTCACCAACGACCAGCCGCCATCCACCCAATTTGACGCTGTGGTTCTACTT
>JASANA010003279.1:0-12500 GCA_030248095.1 Ptycholaimellus sp. GST1_10 | reverse complement strand
TGGGACTCAGTGGTGTTCCGCTGACAGGAGGCGGAGTAGTTGTCCGCGTACTCCGTCAAGAAGTTGCAGGCCTGCTCATTCACAGCCGCATCGTAGCAGTGGTCATGGGCGCGGCAACATCTGAACTTTTGCTTCATTGCTCAGGAAATTGTTCAATAAGATTGAAACAAAATTGTTCAATGATAACATTGTTTGAAAATAAAATCGTCCGAAATTTATAATTTCCCGATTGATAGCCAATATAGCCAGATTTATAGCCAATAATTATGTTTCAAAAGTTTGAATAAGCCTAAATCATTGGTTTTTCCATGAAATCCGCTAAATGTTGATATCTTGAAGCTTTTATAAGAAAAAGTCGTCACTTTTTTAATTTCCGACCAAAAACCTCAAATATTGACGGTTCAAATATACGAATAGCAAAATTTCATGGTTCTTAAGAGGCGGTTTGCGAGAGGACTCAGAGGGGGTATTCCACTTAGCAAAAATCGAAGGTTCGAGTTGGGAATCGTGATTAGGCCATGGTTTTGGTCCATTTAGTTGTGATCTCAGCCCAACAAACCCTGACCCAAAATATTGCTTAATTGCTGCGAAATGACCATTTTTCTAACACCTACTTTTTTGACCTCTGGATGACCTAAAAATCGATTTTTGGCCAATTTCAACCAAGATTTTTTGACCAACCCCAAACTATTGTATATCAATCGAACCGCAAAACTATAACAAATTTCATGGTGATAATGATTTGTTCCATAAGAAAAATTTTTTCAATTGATTTTTCAAAAAACCAATTTTCGCATTTTGCAATTTTCGGCACAAAAAAACTGATTACTAAAAATGCTCAAAAAATTCAAGGCTGAGACCTAGCCTATCTTTTTATTCACATTCTTGCCGTCATTTTGGTATATATAAAGTTGAAAATGGCGATGATCAAGTCGGAAAATTTTTTGATTGAAAATTGCCAGTCCGATTTTTGCCCTATGTTATAACATAGGCAAAAATCGGCCAAAAAAAATTTGTTCTCAAAAAATGATTTTTTTGGCATGAAATGTTCTGTTGGGACTTCCTGCACCTTGCTGCATCATTTGTTTCCCCACATTTGTTATAGCATAGGCAATGTTAAAGCATAGGAAAATGGGCATTTCTGTTTGAGAAGATTGAGACTAATTGTAGGGAAACAAATGATGCAGCAAGGTGCAGGGGGTCCCAACAGAACATTTCATGCCAAAAAATCATTTTTTGAGAACAAATTTTTTTTGGCCGATTTTTGCCTATGTTATAACATAGGGCAAAAATCGGACTGGCAATTTTCAATCAAAAAATTTTCCGACTTGATCATCGCCATTTTCAACTTTATATATACCAAAATGACGGCAAGAATGTGAATAAAAAGATAGGCTAGGTCTCAGCCTTGAATTTTTTGAGCATTTTTAGTAATCAGTTTTTTTGTGCCGAAAATTGCAAAATGCGAAAATTGGTTTTTTGAAAAATCAATTGAAAAAATTTTTCTTATGGAACAAATCATTATCACCATGAAATTTGTTATAGTTTTGCGGTTCGATTGATATACAATAGTTTGGGGTTGGTCAAAAAATCTTGGTTGAAATTGGCCAAAAATCGAATTTTAGGTCATCCAGAGGTCAAAAAAGTAGGTGTTAGAAAAATGGTCATTTCGCAGCAATTAAGCAATATTTTGGGTCAGGGTTTGTTGGGCTGAGATCACAACTAAATGGACCAAAACCATGGCCTAATCACGATTCCCAACTCGAACCTTCGATTTTTGCTAAGTGGAATACCCCTCCTACAAGGCCTCTCAATCCTCTCGCAAACTGTCTCTTAAATGAAATTGGTTTAATTTTGACAAGTAAGACAGTCAAAGCGTTGTCTTGTTAAAGTTAAAAAGAAATGACTAAAAACCCTAAAATCCCATTGTTTTCAAATTATGACCAAACATAGATCAATAATTCAATTGAATGGCTTTTTTTTTGATTTTCGATGAGGCTGCGCATCTCTCTCAGCTGAGAATTCTTTGTTAATTGAGACGAGCATTAATGGGCTGGGATGAAATAGGGAAACCAACGCATCGATGGCATCCACCGGTTGCCCAGAGCCTCCAAATCCGCACCAGCACCCGTAGTCGTTGTAGTCCAGGGCATTACGACCCGTGGCGCAATAGACCCCCATACCGAAGTTAAATAGCGATCTTCGTTCTCGCGCATTCCGCCCTGTCGAGATTTCCAAGGTTGCGGAATTTAATTTTTTACATTTGATTGTGATTGTTAATTCCTCGTCCCTCTCAAGACCAAACTTACATCTGCCCTTGTACTTGAAACAAAAATACCGGATGGGCTTTTGTGGAATGGGTGCACCAGAAACTGAGTCTACGGCTAGCAGCAACAGAAAGCGGCTGACGCCTAGTTCCCCCCCCCCCCCCTAATCAAAGTCCCCCCCCCCAAGGAGGGGTACCGGCCAACCAAGGGGGGACCCCCCCCATCAAAGTTCCCCCCCCCGTTACCGAAAACATCAATGAAAGTTTCCCCCCCAAGTTTTACCTACCACTCACACCCTGCGAAAATAGGTGAAATATGGAAAATCTTGGGGTGGGAAACTAGTCGTCGAAATCAAGACTAGTTCCCCCCCCCCCCCAAGCATTTTGACGACTAGTTCCCCCCCCCCCCAAGACACAAATTGCCTTGTTTTGACGCCTGGTTCCCCCCCCCCCCCTCCAAGACACAAATTGCCCCAAGAAAGAAACTAGGGGATGTATTAGCGCAGGGTGTGTGGTATAGGTGAGAATCTTGGGGGGGGGGGAAACTTTGATTAGGGGGGGGGGAAACTTTCTTGGGGGGAAACCGCTAGGGGGGGATAATCCGATGGGGGGGGGACTAGGTGTCAGCCCAGAAAGCTGACTATTCCATGGTCGGCTGATGCATAAATGAGCTGATAAATGCATACAATTACGCTCGGAAGTCATGAAATCTGACCAAAGCATACTTTTTCTTAATTCCCCTCCTGTCCCGAAGGCCTGTAGTCTGGACTTGTGCATGTAACACTACACTAAGTTATGCTGTTAATGAAAAGTGCACCGGAAACTGAGCCGACGGCGAGCATGAACAGAATTGAGGCCAGAAAAGCCAATTTCATGGCGGGCTTCATCGCATCGTGCCGCATGCCGTGTGCCAATAAAACGGGCTTAACTAGAGACTGCTCGTGGGAAAGCTTACACGTGCAGCCCATTGTTTGTCTTTGCAAAGCAGCATAGCAGCCAATATTCTTAGTGTCGAAAAATTGCAACAAAATTGCCTCTGAGATGTTTTGTGCTTTTTGAACGGGTGAACTGGTTTTGAACTATTATCAGTGGCAAGTAAAAAAGAAGATAGCTCAGACAAATTGGTCATAGGGCACAATCTGGCAGTAGGGTGTGTTTTTGTCGGCATAGTTGATGGTGTTCACTGCTCCGCACTGGGCCGGGTGGAAGATGAAAGTGCCAGTGGTCTTGTCCTCACTGGGGCACTCCACTGGAGCCCCTGAGCTGCCGCACGCTTTTGCACCGCCGACGCCCCCGCCGCCCTTCTGCGTGGCCCAGCAGGTGGTCACCTTCTTCAACGGCTCAAAAAACCCGCCCCCTCGACTAGTATCCATTTTCAGAGCCTCAAATTCTTCCATTGTAGGTCTTTGAGCGGAGATGAAGGAGGCGGCAAACTCTGAAGAAGAACCAGTTGTCCAGGGTGTAGTTGCAGTCCATGAGAAACTCCACCACCCAGGCCCCGTCCACCTTGGCATACTTCACATCGCCTCTATTGGCATAGATCAGCGGAGTGCCCATAGCCGCCAGCGTTCCGTCAAACCTCCCTGCACCAGCCTTACATTCATGACGTACTCGATTGGATCGGCAGTTCAAGTACCCTACCTTGTCCAGGCTCTGGCTGCAGCTGGAAGCCCTTCAGGTTGAAGTCCAAGTGCCGATCGCCCTGGCGCCAATCCGCGTAGTGGCTGCCCTGCGGGAAGCCGTTGGCCTGGACCCAGGGCCGAGTCCTGTGACTGATCGGCACTGCCACCCGCCCTCTGAACGTCCCGTCGTAGGACTGCCAGCCTCAAATCCTCCTCTCTGCCCTCTCTATCAGCCTCATCTGATGGCTGGGAGGAGTTTGCAAACTGGTGAAGGCGCCGCCTTGAAGCTGGACGAACTCGCCGGGCCCTGTGTCCGCGTCGGCGACGACGATGACGGTGCGCTTGCAGGTGGGGCAGGCCCAGTCCAGGGCCTGGTAGCCGAGGCCGGTGGCGAAGATGGAGCGGGCGGGGATGGAGATGGCCGTCTGCCCCAGCACCACCTCCGTCTGCTTCCCCGCGCATCGCCAGGCCTCCAAGTCTTCGTCTCATTTCCCATCCTCTCCTGAGCTGAGAATGGGAATGAGAAGGAACATGGTGAGGGTCTAGGCCGCCGGAGACAGCGTCGCAGAAGGTTCCGTCCGGGAGGTGTAGGTTGGAAGAGGCGACGGGGAGGGCGGGCTTGTAGATCTCGTCGTCCCTGTCCAAGCTGATGATGATGAAGCCGGCTCTGGCGTAGTCGAAGATGGCCACCTTCGCCTTCCCGTCCACCAGCCTGGGTGCGGAGCGTTCTTCCCCGAAGCCTTTCGGAGGGACGGATGGTTCAGGATGGCAAGCAGGTGCTATTGTGCAAGCAGAACCGGCAATGTCGCCTTTGAAGCGGACGAGGTTGCGGATTTCCGGTGTGGGGCCCGACCTCGCCGCGGGCCGACCTCGCCGCGAGGGGTCGACCTCGCCGCGGAGTTGCAAGGGAGCGATTTTGCGCTGTGTGCGTCGTAGGGTGGGTTTTTTGTGCTCGTTGTGCCCGTACAAACGTGGGATTTTATAATCAATCGTTGGAATTGGTCAGATTGAAAAGTTTTTCAACAAACTCGAAATTGGGTTTTTTTTGGGGTCGACCTCGCCGCGAATTTCCTCGCGGCAAGGTCGACCCCAAAAGGGAAAAAAAAGTTGGAATCAACGATTTGAGGTAATTCGTTTGACATTTCGGCAGGTTTTGCAGTGTTTCTAGGTGTAAAAAATTCTATATTTTATGATGGTATGCTCACTTTATTATTGCATTCAATAAAAAATTGAGATAGGCAGAGGTAAACACAAAAATGACCACTCGCGGCGCACCTTGACTTTGCCTAAAACTGCGCAGAAGGGGAAATGGATTTTTTTGCTGAAAACAGATATCCCAAATTATCTGGATTGGTTAAAAATAATTAAAAATCTGTTCTAGATGTAAAAATATCAGCTGCATCCAATGGTGTACTCAGTTTGTCAAAGTTATCAACAAAATTTTTAGAAAATGAGGTTCAAAAATACGCGGCAAGGTCAACCCTGGTCAACTTCGCCACACGGCATGGTCAACCCCTGGATTCCAGGGTCGACCTTGCCGTGTGGCGCAGTCGACCCCTGGATTCCAGGGTCAACTTCGCCGCGCGGTGAGGTTGACCCTGGGGTCGACCGCGCCGCGCGGCGAGGTTGGCCCCTGGATCCCAGGGTCGACCTCGCCGCGCGGCGAGGTCGACCCTGGGGTCGACTGTGCCGCGCGGCGAGGTCGGCCCCTGGATCCCAGGGTCGACCTCGCCGCGCGGCAAGGTCGGCCCTGGGGTCGACCACGCCGCGCGGCAAGGTCGAGCCCAAATTTCAGGGGTCGACCATGCCGCGCGGTGCACTTGAGCGCTTTTCTGTGCCGTGGAGTTGCAAGGAAGCTATTTTTTGATCTACTGCGATTCATAGCTATCTGAAAACATGGTTCGATACAGAATTGAAAAGCATTTAAGAAAATGTATAGAACTATACATGTAGACAACATTCAAACAAATTGTTTTTCTCACTTTTTGGTCAGGGCTCTACCATGCCGCGCGGCATGAACGAGCGCACGATCATGCCGCGCGGCATGAACGAGCGCTGGTTGGGAGGTCTAATGGGGCTTCCCAAGGCCTTGGCGAGGCCTGGTGGGGCCTCCCAATGCCTTGGCGAGGTCTGTTGGGGACTTCCAATGCCTTGTTGAGGCCTGGTGGGGCCTCCCAAGGCCTATGCGAGGCCTGGTTGGGCCTCCCAAGGCATTGTCGAAGCATGGTTGGGCCTCTCAAGTCCTTGTCGAGTCCTGGTGGGGCATCTCAAGGCCATGTCGAGGCCTGGTGGGGCCTCCCAAGGCCTATGCGAGGCCTGTTTGGGCCTCCCAAGGCATTGTCAAAGCCTGGTTGGGCCTCTCAAGGCCTTGGTGAGGCCTGTTGAGTCCTCCCAAGGCCTATGCGAGGCATGGTTGGGCATCCCAAGGCATTGTCGAAGCCTGGTTGGGCCTCTCAAGTCCTTGTCGAGTCCTAACGGGGCCTCCCAAGGCCTATGCGAGGTCTGGTTGGGCTTCTCAAGTCCTTGTCGAGTCCTGGTGGGGCCTCCCAAGGCCTTGTTGAGGCCTGGTTGGGCCTCTCAAGGCCATGTCGAGGCCTGGTGGGGCCTGCCAATGCCTTGTCGAGTCTTGGTGGGGCCTCCCAAGTCCTTGTCGAGTCCTGGTGGGGCCTCCCAAAGCATTGTCGAAGCCTGGTTGGGCCTCTCAAGTCCTTGTCGAGTCCTGATGGGGCCTCCCAATGCCTTGGCGAGGTCTGTTGGAGCCTTCCAAGGCCTTGTTGAGGCCTCTCAAGGCCATGTCGAGGACTAGTGGGGCCTCCCAAAGCCTTAGCGAGGCCTGGTTGGGCCTCCCAAGGCATTGTCGAAGCCTGGTTGGGCCTCTCAAGTCCTTGTCGAGTCCTGGTGGGGCCTCCCAAGTCCTTGTCGAGGCATGGTTGGGCCTCTCAAGGCCAGGTCGAGGCTTGGTGGGGCCTCCCAAGGCCTATGCAATGCCTGGTTGTGCCTCCCAAAGCCTTGTCGAGGCCTGGTTGGGCCTCTCAAGGCCATGTCGAGGCCTGGTGGGGCCTGCCAATGCCTATGCAATGCCTGGTTGTGCCTCTTCCAAAGCCTTGTCGAGGGGGCCTGGTTGGGCCTCTCAAGGCCTTGGTGAGGCCTGTTGGGTCCTCCCAAGGCCTATGCAATGCCTGGTTGTGCCTCCCAAAGCCTTGTCGAGGCCTGGTTGGGCCTCTCAAGGCCATGTCGAGGCCTGGTGGGTCCTCCCAAGGCCTATGCAATGCCTGGTTGTGCCTCCCAAAGTCTTGTCGAGGCCTGGTTGGGCCTCTCAAGGCCATGTGGAGGCCTGGTGGGGCCTGTTAATGCCTTGGCGAGGTCTGTTGAAGCCTTCCAAGGCCTTGTTGAGGCCTGGTGAGGCCTCCCAATGCCTTGGCGAGGTCTGGAGTGGCTTCCCAAAGCCTTGTCGAGGAATGTTGGGGCATGTCAATGCCTAGTTGAGGCCTGGTGGGGCCTCTCAATGCCGAGGTCTGGAGGGGCCTAAATGCCTTGTTGAGGCCTGTGGGGCCTCCCAAGGCCTTGGAGGCCTGGTTGGGCCTCCCAAGGCATTGTGAGCCTGGTTGGGCCTCTCAAGTCCTTGTGAGGCCTGGTGGGGCCTCCCAATCCCATGGTTGGGCCTCTCAAGGCCATGTCGAGGCCTGGTGGGGCCTCCCAAGGCCTATGTGTGGCCTGGTTGGGCCTCCCAAGGCATTGTCAAAGCCTGGTTGGGCCTCTCAAGGCCTTGGTGAGGCCTGTTGGGTCCTCCCAAGGCCTATACAATGCCTGGTTGTGCCTCCCAAAGCCTTGTCGAGGCCTGGTTGGGCCTCTCAAGGCCATGTCGAGGCCTGGTGGGGCCTGCCAATGCCTTGGCGAGGTTTGGTGTTTCCTCCCAAGGCCTTGTTGAGGCCTGGTGAGGCCTCCCAATGCCTTGACGAGGCCTGGTTGGGCCTCTTAAGGCCATGTCGAGGCCTGGTGGGGCCTCTCAATGCCTTGGCGAGGTCTGTTGGGTCCTCCCAAGGCCTATGCGAGGCCTGGTTGGGCCTCCCAAGGCATTGTCGAAGCCTGGTTGGGCCTCTCAAGTCCTTGTCGAGTTCTGGTGGGGCCTCCCAAGGCATTGTCGAAGCCTGGTTGGGCCTCTCAAGTCCTTGTCGAGTCCTGGTGGGGCCTCCAAATGCCTTGGCTAGGTCTGTTGGAGCCTGCCAAGGCCTTGTTGAGGCCTCTCAAGGCCTTGTCGAGGCCTGGTTGGGCCTCTCAAGGCCTCGGTGAGGCCTGTTGGGTCCTCCCAAGGCCTACGCGAGGCCTGGTTGGGCCTCCCAAGGCATTGTCGAGTCCTGGTGGGGCCTCCCAAGGCCTTGTCGAGACATGGTTGGGCCTCTCAAGGCCTTGGTGAGGCCTGTTGGGTCCTCCCAAGGCCTATGCGAGGTCTGGTTGGGCTTCTCAAGTCCTTGTCGAGTCCTGGTGGGGCCTCCCAAGGCCTTGTTGAGGCCTGGTTGGGCCTCTCAAGGCCATGTCGAGGCCTGGTGGGGCCTGCCAATGCCTTGTCGAGTCTTGGTGGGGCCTCCCAAGTCCTTGTCGAGTCCTGGTGAGGCCTCCCAAAGCATTGTCGACGCCTGGTTGGGCCTTTCAAGTCCTTGTCGAGTCCTGATGGGGCCTCCCGATGCCTTGGCGAGGTCTGTTGGAGCCTTCCAAGGCCATGTTGAGGCCTCTCAAGGCCATGTGAGGGAGGGGGCTGCAGTGGGGCCTCCCAAGGCCTTAGCGAGGCCTGGTTGGGCCTCCCAGGTTGGGCCTCTCAAGTCCTTGTCGAGTCCTGGTGGGGCCTGCCAATGCCTTGTCGAGTCCTGGTGGGGCCTCCCAAGGCCTTGTTGAGGCCTGGTGAGGCCTCCCAATGCCTTGGCGAGGTCTGGAGTGGCTTCCCAAAGCCTTGTCGAGGAATGTTGGGGCATGTCAATGCCTAGTTGAGGCGTGGTGGGGCCTCTCAATGCCTTGGCGAGGTCTGGAGGGGCCTCTCAAGGCCTTGTCGATGCCTGGTGGGGACTCCCAATGGCTTGTCGAGGCCTGGTGGGGCCTGCCAATGCCTTGTCGAGTCTTGGTGGGGCCTCCCAAGTCCTTGTCGAGTCCTGGTGAGGCCTCCCAAAGCACTGTCGAAGCCTGGTTGGGCCTTTCAAGTCCTTGTCGATGTTCAGTGTGGATCTACCCACAATACGGTCCATCGTTCAATCTAGATCCACAATTATGGTTAGTAGTTAAGTTAGTTCAGTGTGGAATTATCTACATTATGGCCCATCGTTCAATCTAGATCCACAATTATGTTAAGTAGTTCATTTAGTTCAGTGTGGAGCTAGCCACAATATGGTCCATCGTTCAATCTAGATCCACAATTATGGTAATTAGTGCATTCAGTTCAGTGTGGAGTTATCCACAATATGGTCCATCATTCAATCTAGATCCACAATTATGGTAAGTAGTTTGTTTAGTTCAGTGTGGATCTACCCACAATACGGTCCATCGTTCAATCTAGATCCACAATTATGGTTAGTAGTTAAGTTAGTTCAGTGTGGAGCTAGCCACAATATGACCATCGTTTAATCTAGATCCACAATTATGGTTAGTAATTCATTTAGTTCAGTGTGGAACTAGCCACATTTGGGCTATGGTCCATCGTTCAATCTAGATCCACAATTATGGTTAGTAGTTAAGTTAGTTCAGTGTGGAGCTAGTCACAATATGGTCCATCGTTCAATCTAGATCGGTAATTATGGTTAGTAGTTATGTAGTTCATACAGGAGTTAGCCACAATATGGTCCATCCTTCAATCTAGATCCACAATTATGGTAAGTAGTTCATTCAGTTCAGTGTCGAGTTATCCACATTATGGTCCATCGTTTAATCTAGATCCACAATTATGGTAAGTAGTTCATTCAGTTCAGTGTGGAGTTATCCACAATATGGTCTATCGTTCAGTCTAGATCCACAATTATGGTAAGTAGTTCATTTAGTTCAGTGTGGAGCTAGCCACAATATGGTCCATCGTTCAATCTAGATCCATAATTATGGTTAGTAGTTAAGTTAGTTCAGTGTGGAGTTATCCACAATATGGTCTATCCTGGTTGGGCCTCTCAAGTCCTTGTCGAGTCCTGATGGGGCCTCCCAATGCCTTGGCGGGGTCTGTTGGAGTCTTCCAAGGCCTTGTTGAGGCCTCTCAAGGCCATGTCGAGGACTAGTGGGGCCTCCCAAGGCCTTAGCGAGGCCTGGTTGGGCCTTCCAAGGCATTGTCGAAGCCTGGTTGGGCCTCTCAAGTCCTTGTCGAGTCCTGGTGGGGCCTCCCAAGGCATTGTCGAATCCTGGTTGGGCCTGTCAAGGCCTTGGTGAGGCCTGTTGGGTCCTCCCAAGGCCTATGCAAGGCCTGGTTGTGCCTCCCAAAGCCTTGTCGAGGCCTGGTTGGGCCTCTCAAGGCCATGTCGAGGCCTGGTGGGGCCTGTCAATGCCTTGGCGCGGTCTGTTGGAGCCTTCCAAGGCCTATGCGAGGCCTGGTTGGGCCTCCCAAGGCATTGTCGAAGCCTGGTTGGCCTTGGTGAGGCCTGTTGGGTCCTCCCAAGGCCTATGCAAGGCCTGGTTGTGCCTCCCAAAGCCTTGTCGAGGCCTGGTTGGGCCTCTCAAGGCCATGTCGAGGCCTGGTGGGGCCTGTCAAGGCCTTGGTGAGGCCTGTTGGGTCCTCCCAAGGCCTATGCAAGGCCTGGTTGTGCCTCCCAAAGCCTTGTCGAGGCCTGGTTGGGCCTCTTAAGGCCATGTCGAGGCCTGGTGGGGCCTCTCAATGCCTTGGCGAGGTCTGTTGGGTCCTCCCAAGGCCTATGCGAGGCCTGGTTGGGCCTCCCAAGGCATTGTCGAAGCCTGGTTGGGCCTCTCAAGTCCTTGTCGAGTTCTGGTGGGGCCTCCCAAGGCATTGTCGAAGCCTGGTTGGGCCTCTCAAGTCCTTGTCGAGTCCTGGTGGGGCCTCCCAATGCCTTGGCTGGGTCTGTTGGAGCCTGCCAAGGCCTTGTTGAGGCCTCTCAAGGCCTTGTCGAGGCCTAGTTGGGCCTCTCAAGGCCTCGGTGAGGCCTGTTGGGTCCTCCCAAGGCCTATGCGAGGCCTGGTTGGGCCTCCCAAGGCATTGTCGAGTCCTGGTGGGTCCTCCCAAGGCCTTGTCGAGACATGGTTGGGCCTCTCAAGGCCTTGGTGAGGCCTGTTGGGTCCTCCCAAGGCCTATGCGAGGTCTGGTTGGGCTTCTCAAGTCCTTATCGAGTCCTGGTGGGGCCTCCCAAGGCCTTGTTGAGGCCTGGTTGGGCCTCTCAAGGCCATGTCGAGGCCTGGTGGGGCCTGCCAATGCCTTGTCGAGTCTTGGTGGGGCCTCCCAAGTCCTTGTCGAGTCCTGGTGAGGCCTCCCAAAGCATTGTCGACGCCTGGTTGGGCCTTTCAAGTCCTTGTCGAGTCCTGATGGGGCCTCCCAATGCCTTGGCGGGGTCTGTTGGAGCCTTCAAAGGCCTTGTTGAGGCCTCTCAAGGCCATGTCGAGGACTAGTGGGGCCTCCCAAAGCCTTAGCGAGGCCTGGTTGGGCCTCCCATGTGGGTGGCCTCTCAAGTCCTTGTGGATTCTTCTGGTTGTGCTTGCTTTGGGCTGCTTTTCTCCTTTGCCTTTGGCCTCTCCTTGGCCTGGTAAGGCCTGCCAATGCCTTGGCGAGGTCTGTTGGAGCCTTCCAAGGCCTTGTTGAGGACTGGTGAGGCCTCCCAATGCCTTGGCGAGGTCTGGAGTGGCTTCCCAAAGCCTTGTCGAGGAATGTTGGGGCATGTCAATGCCTAGTTGAGGCCTGGTGGGGCCTCTCAATGCCTTGGCGAGGTCTGGAGGGGCCTCTCAAGGCCTTGTCGATGCCTGGTGGGGACTCCCAATGGCTTGTCGAGGCCTGGTGGGGCCTGCCAATGCCTTGTCGAGTCTTGGTGGGGCCTCCCAAGTCCTTGTCGAGTCCTGGTGAGGCCTCCCAAAGCACTGTCGAAGCCTGGTTGGGCCTTTCAAGTCCTTGTCGATGTTCAGTGTGGATCTACCCACAATACGGTCCATCGTTCAATCTAGATCCACAATTATGGTTAGTAGTTAAGTTAGTTCAGTGTGGAATTATCTACATTATGGCCCATCGTTCAATCTAGATCCACAATTATGTTAAGTAGTTCATTTAGTTCAGTGTGGAGCTAGCCACAATATGGTCCATCGTTCAATCTAGATCCACAATTATGGTAATTAGTGCATTCAGTTCAGTGTGGAGGGTTATCCACAATATGGTCCATCATTCAATCTAGATCCACAATTATGGTAAGTAGTTTGTTCTTTAGTTCAGTGTGGATCTACCCACAATACGGTCCATCGTTCAATCTAGATCCACAATTATGGTTAGTAGTTAAGTTAGTTCAGTGTGGAGCTAGCCACAATATGACCATCGTTTAATCTAGATCCACAATTATGGTTAGTAATTCATTTAGTTCAGTGTGGAGCTAGCCACACTATGGTCCATCGTTCAATCTAGATCCACAATTATGGTTAGTAGTTAAGTTAGTTCAGTGTGG
>JASANA010003277.1:0-119750 GCA_030248095.1 Ptycholaimellus sp. GST1_10 | reverse complement strand
TGCTGCTCTACTGGTTCTCCTCCCGCTCGCCTCCTCTTCCCTTTTCAATCCAGCCGAAAGCAGGAGAGGACAAGAGTTTGAAAGTGGAGCACCAAAGGGTGAGGTGAGACAAGAGCAAGAGTGCTGCAATTCAAAGCCTACATGCATGAGCTGCTTATCATCGGGGAACATTTTGGGGTTCTTTAGGGTGGCAATTTGTCTTCATCGAATAAGAAATCCTTTCGTTAGATCCTTTCGTCAGATTATGCGTTGGGGTCTAAGGCTTGTTTTCATAAATTTTTGAAATATCAAGGTTTTAAGTTTTTGTAATATATCGAGAAATAATATTTCGTAAAATCCTTCTAAAATATGCAAGATATAAACTTGACGGACCACGGACGTACCTGCCAAAATAATCTCTAACGAAAGGATCTAAGACCAACTTGGGAAGTCTACTTTCTTATTCGATGAACAAATTGCCCCCTAAAGAACCCTAAAATGTTCCCCGATGATAAGTAGCTCCTGCAATGTTATAGCTTCATGGATGACCCCAACTTTTCGTCTAAGATAGGTAGGCCCAGAAAATTTCTCGGTCAAACTGAATTTTGAAACACATGCAAAATTTATGAAAACAAGCCTTAGACCCCAACGCATAATCTGACGAAAGGATCTAACGAAAGGATTTCTTATTCGATGAACAAATTGCCACCTAAAGAACCCCAAAATGTTCCCCGATGATAAGCAGCTCATGCATGTAGGCTTTGAATTGCAGCACTCTTGCTCTTGTCTCACCTCACCCTTTGGTGCTCCACTTTCAAACTCTTGTCCTCTCCTGCTTTCGGCTGGATTGAAAAGGGAAGAGGAGGCGAGGCGGGAGGAGAACCAGGAGAGCAGCAGCGGCGGCATGGCCCAGGGCAGCAACGGCTGCAAGAAGAACGACTGCGATGAGCCCCTCAACTTCTACGCCTATCCCTTCAACCCCCAGCACTCCTTTCATTTCAATTTATGCCCTTGTGTTCGTTTTCGTAGGGGGTAGGGAATCAGGGAAAATAGAAAATTCGTTTTGGCAAAGTTTCAGCATTCCCTTGCATCTCATTGCACTTCCAAAACCTACCCCTCTCATTGGCTTGTTTTGCTACAGCTCAATTACCATCCCCTTTGCATCAACTGTTCCCAAATAGTTTTCAGAAACATTTGATCAGCAATTTTCACCTGCATTCAAGTGCCCATTTGTCTACTCAAACCTTGCCTTATCCATTGGGTTGCTTTATAGGATTGTTAGCTTCAGACTAGCATTAGAGCTGCAGTTATTGTTCAGCTATTGATTTCGGTCCCGCTTCTTTGTGGCCGGGCAGAATGTAGGCTTTGAATTGCTTTTTAAACAAGCGCTACGCTCCTGAATGCCCTCATAGCAGTCTCGTGCAAACTTCCAGCGTTTACGCCTTTTCTCAGTCAGATTTCCAAATAAATACAGAAGCGATCGGACCACCAGAAAGAGCAGACAAAACTCTTCAATGCATGATCTATGATGAGTAGGCCAAAGTATTTGTTGGCACAGCTGAATTTTGAAACCCATACACAATCTCTAACGAAAGGATTTAAGCCCGCCTTATGAAGCTTCATACTGGTAATCCAGCGACCCTAGTACTGGTAATCCCTAGGTAATCCGACATTTATTGGACCATGAAATTTGCTGTAACAGCAACAGCAAAAGACCAGCTAAAGACCCGACCCAAGAACCAATCCCATTTTATGTGCAAGCTCCACCTAATCCACACAAAAACACATTTGACAGCCCACCCATAATAAATCAGATAAAGCCAACCCTAATCTAGCTCAACAGAAAACAACATTCTAACAGGTGCTCGTCACTGAAAGCAGGAGATGTGGAGCAACAGGGCGTCGATTGAGGCCTGCTCTGGATACACAACGCCACATGTTCCCCAGTGCCGGCCAATCTTAAAAGGCCCCGTCACACTGGGGCCAGGGTCATTGGCGGCGATGGAGATGGCTTGGGGCGGGCTGGTGGCTGTAGGGCAGGTCGAACGAAGAGGCAATCGCACCAGCCCCAAGCAAAGAGAATGGCTATCAACATCAGAGATTGTGGTGATTGGCCACATGTTTCCCTTAAAGGCAAAGCCCCACGTCTGTACAAGTGCCTGAATGACAGGCTTTGTACAGCACCCGTTCCACATGCAGCTTCACACCACAATCTCTGAGGATGAGAGCCAAACTCAGTGCAAGAAGTTGAGCGGCGCTGGACGATGACTGGACTGCTCTGGACACACAACGCCACATGTTCCCCAGTGCCGGCCAATCTTAAAAGGCCCCGTCACACTGGGGCCAGGGTCGTTGGCGGCGATGGAGATGGCTTGGGGCGGGCTGGTGGCTGTAGGGCAGGTCGAACGAAGAGGCAATCGCACCAGCCCCAAGCAAAGAGAATGGCTATCAACATCAGAGATTGTGGTGATTGGCCACATGTTTCCCTTAAAGGCAAAGCCCCACGTCTGTACAAGTGCCTGAATGACAGGCTTTGTACAGCACCCGTTCCACATGCAGCTTCACACCACAATCTCTGAGGATGAGAGCCAAACTCAGTGCAAGAAGTTGAGCGGCGCTGGACGATGACTGGACTGCTCTGGACACACAACGCCACATGTTCCCCAGTGCCGGCCAATCTTAAAAGGCCCCGTCACACTGGGGCCAGGGTCGTTGGCGGCGATGGAGATGGCTTGGGGCGGGCTGGTGGCTGTAGGGCAGGTCGAACGAAGAGGCAATCGCACCAGCCCCAAGCAAAGAGAATGGCTATCAACATCAGAGATTGTGGTGATTGGCCACATGTTTCCCTTAAAGGCAAAGCCCCACGTCTGTACAAGTGCCTGAATGACAGGCTTTGTACAGCACCCGTTCCACATGCAGCTTCACACCACAATCTCTGAGGATGAGAGCCAAACTCAGTGCAAGAAGTTGAGCGGCGCTGGACGATGACTGGACTGCTCTGGACACACAACGCCACATGTTCCCCAGTGCCGGCCAATCTTAAAAGGCCCCGTCACACTGGGGCCAGGGTCGTTGGCGGTGATGGAGATGGCTTGGGGCGGGCTGGTGGCTGTAGGGCAGGTCGAACGAAGAGGCAATCGCACCAGCCCCAAGCAAAGAGAATGGCTATCAACATCAGAGATTGTGGTGATTGGCCACATGTTTCCCTTAAAGGCAAAGCCCCACGTCTGTACAAGTGCCTGAATGACAGGCTTTGTACAGCACCCGTTCCACATGCAGCTTCACACCACAATCTCTGAGGATGAGAGCCAAACTCAGTGCAAGAAGTTGAGCGGCGCTGGACGATGACTGGACTGCTCTGGACACACAACGCCACATGTTCCCCAGTGCCGGCCAATCTTAAAAGGCCCCGTCACACTGGGGCCAGGGTCGTTGGCGGCGATGGAGATGGCTTGGGGCGGGCTGGTGGCTGTAGGGCAGGTCGAACGAAGAGGCAATCGCACCAGCCCCAAGCAAAGAGAATGGCTATCAACATCAGAGATTGTGGTGATTGGCCACATGTTTCCCTTAAAGGCAAAGCCCCACGTCTGTACAAGTGCCTGAATGACAGGCTTTGTACAGCACCCGTTCCACATGCAGCTTCACACCACAATCTCTGAGGATGAGAGCCAAACTCAGTGCAAGAAGTTGAGCGGCGCTGGACGATGACTGGACTGCTCTGGACACACAACGCCACATGTTCCCCAGTGCCGGCCAATCTTAAAAGGCCCCGTCACACTGGGGCCAGGGTCGTTGGCGGCGATGGAGATGGCTTGGGGTGGGCTGGTGGCTGTAGGGCAGGTCGAACGAAGAGGCAATCGCACCAGCCCCAAGCAAAGAGAATGGCTATCAACATCAGAGATTGTGGTGATTGGCCACATGTTTCCCTTAAAGGCAAAGCCCCACGTCTGTACAAGTGCCTGAATGACAGGCTTTGTACAGCACCCGTTCCACATGCAGCTTCACACCACAATCTCTGAGGATGAGAGCCAAACTCAGTGCAAGAAGTTGAGCGGCGCTGGACGATGACTGGACTGCTCTGGACACACAACGCCACATGTTCCCCAGTGCCGGCCAATCTTAAAAGGCCCCGTCACACTGGGGCCAGGGTCGTTGGCGGCGATGGAGATGGCTTGGGGCGGGCTGGTGGCTGTAGGGCAGGTCGAACGAAGAGGCAATCGCACCAGCCCCAAGCAAAGAGAATGGCTATCAACATCAGAGATTGTGGTGATTGGCCACATGTTTCCCTTAAAGGCAAAGCCCCACGTCTGTACAAGTGCCTGAATGACAGGCTTTGTACAGCACCCGTTCCACATGCAGCTTCACACCACAATCTCTGAGGATGAGAGCCAAACTCAGTGCAAGAAGTTGAGCGGCGCTGGACGATGACTGGACTGCTCTGGACACACAACGCCACATGTTCCCCAGTGCCGGCCAATCTTAAAAGGCCCCGTCACACTGGGGCCAGGGTCGTTGGCGGCGATGGAGATGGTTTGGGCTTCTTCATGCTTCCTTCTTCATCTTTTGAATTGGTTCTGACTGGCTAACTGAACCCCTTTTATAGGCAGCGCTGCTCAGCGGGGGGTAACGCGCCCTCTTATTATCCTATGCACACAAGATCCTTATCTTGATCAAATGCCGCCCAATTTAGCTCAGCAGGGGGTCCACTGCTTTGGCCTGTTTGGTGCTCGGCTGGACATCAACTTTACAAACCTCGCTAAGAACCTTTTCTTCAACGAAGTCTTGACCACTTGCAAAAATCGTCTAAAATAGCGACTATGATAGACATTATTTTAAATGATAATTTATTTGAATTATTAGATCCGCGGCAGGCAGACTTCGGCCGCGCAAAAATAGGTTCTTATGCCAAATATCGATTTTGTCATAATTCAGAAGGCAATTCTTTGGGGCACGCAAAAAATTTTAATAGTCAAAATAATCAAATCGTAAAATTGCGCGCATAACATGTCTTTGGCGAGCACAGGACTCTAATTTATTCTTGAAAGCGTAAATCTGGTGGGGTGGAAAGAAAACCAGTGTTCTGGAGACTGGTGATGCTGTCAGAGTCGCCGGTGGCTGGCGGCACGCTCTCCGCCCTTTCCAGACTTCCACCTGAGGAAGGAGGGCATGGAATGGGATGTGCGGCAGAAAGCTTGGTGAACTGGAGGATGCGAGGCGCTGGAGGTCGAAGCAGGTCCAGGCGAGCGGCATGCGGTAGGAGCCCAAGCGCTGGCATGCTTCTGTCGCGGCTGCCCTTAGTCGCTCCGTCTGTGAGCGCTGTGAAAGGAGAAAGCATGGTATGGAGGCTGTGAGTTGTGCTCTGCCTCACCTTCTCCTCTCGCATGTAGGGCTCTGCGGCCTCGCTGATGTCCGACGCCTGCAGCACCTTCTCCACCTGCCAGTTCAAGCTCGTCTGTCCCACCTTCTTGCTAACCAGTGAATATTGTTAACGTGTGTTTTTTATTTGATTGTTTTTTTATTGGTTTTGCCTTCTGAAGGGGTTGCATATGTGACGTTTCTTTTCTTAGATTTTGTTTAGCATGCCTGGCATACACCATAATTAATAGCAATGATCATAAAAGTGTCAAATAGAAGTGGCGCGAGGCATGAAAAAGAGAGTTGCAGCAAATGGGCCATCACCCGCGCATTCCAAAGACGGACTCCTCTCTCTGTCGACTTGTGACTCTGCAGCTTTTGAACAGAGAAATCTGCGTTGTCTCCGCTCATCGCCCTGCCTATGAGAGCAGAGAAAGGATGCTTATGGCCAGGACCAAGCTGGGGAAGTGTCTGAGAAGGGACTGGGCCCCCGACTGCTCTGTCTCTTTCATCTTCTCCTCTTTCAAGACTGGGGTAGGGACTGACGAGGTGGAGGAGGGTTTGGAATTGGTGCTGGTGCTAGGAGGAGGGGAGGAAGAAGAGGGAGTTGTAGATGCAATGGCTCTGGGGCGGGTGGTAGTGGGAGTCGTAGGGCTTGGGGTGGTGTAGGTGGAGGTGGAAGTAGAAGTAGAGGTGGTAGAGGTGGTAGAGTTGCGGATGATGGAGTTGAAGGGATTGGCGTCGGTGTTGCTGAGCCAGGCAGAGCGGTTGGCGTTCGCAGCCGAGGTGTTGCTCGAATTTGCTGAAGGCCGAGGCGTGGAGGAGGAAAAGGCCTGCATGAAGGCATCGCCGGGGGAGCGAAGGTCCAGCCAGGAAGAAGAGCTGGAGGCGTTCTTGGGCATCTGAGTGGTGGCTGCCGATGCATTGCCTCCCATGAAACTGGGTCTGGCGCTGGCGAGGTCCAAATAGGGCTGTTCCCCGGCCTGGAGCCAGGAGGAGCCGGGCGGTTGAGTGCGGGAGGAGTTTCGGGTAGGTTGGGAGGCGGCGAGCAGAGCGTTGGTGCGGTTGACAAAGTGGTCGATGGTGGAGGTTGTGGGAAGGGTGAGGCTGGCATTGGTGCTGCTGCCGAAAAGGCTTTGGAAGCCTTGACGCAGCTGGCTGGCCAGGTCGTTGGGCTTCTGGGTGGTGGGGATGGGTGAGGGTAGAGTAGGCTGGGTGTAGTCGGGTGGGCGAAGTTGGTCGGGGTGCTTGGAGGGGTCTTCCCAGGCGCGGAGGGAGTCGGGCTCCTGGCGGGAGGGCTCCAGGTCCAGGTTGCAGTTGGCGCCGCGCCAGCAGCAGCAGAGGATGCCGCGGCGGTCCCACCGATCGCTCGCCTCCGCGAACTCCAGACAGCCCGCCCACAGCGAGCGGTCGAACTTTCCGTGCGGGCACAGCCCTGCACTGCTTAGCCTATCACTCTGCCTCTTTTCTGACAGACTAAAATGAGGGTGAGGATTTAGGGTAACGAAAGAGGGGTCTGGGTAGGAATGAAGGGGGACCCTGGTTGGAGGAATCGTCACAGCCCATGTAGTCCACGCCAGCCCAGGAGCGTCGGAAGCAGGAGTCCCCTTCGCAGGTGGCCGTCACGGCGCCGTCAATGAGGACGCTGCCATTCTTCGAGATGCACTGCAGCCCTCGCGTGGCCCCGGCCAGGGCCAGCATCAGCAACACTCCCAGCATCGTTTGGCTAGGTCTCCTCTCCCGTCATCTCCACTTCTTAGCGCATCTCTTCACTTCTTCGCTGCGGAGATGGCTTTATTGGTCGGCGACTGAAGAGGAGCAAATCAGTCTAGGCTGAGAAAGGCTGAGAAAGATGGCGTGACTGATATATTTGGTAGAAAAGAGAACGGAACGATAGAAGCGGCACTAAATAGCATCTCGAGGGCATTAGGGGAGCGGTTTCCAGGCGACAGAAAGTGTAGGAGTTGACGAAGGGTGGGCTGAAAGCTGAATCCTCTCTCCTATAGCCGGCCGCCTAGAAGGGGGCTTTGGGGCTTTGGGCCTGCACCACTCATGACCCAAAAGACAGCGCCCCTCTTCAATTCTTCTCCTGAGCACATCTGGCTGGCTGGCGGGGGTTGGAGGGACCTTGAGAGAGAGGAGGCATGGCGAAGATGAGTGACTAAGAGCCAGAGAAAGAGGCAGGTGACCCGGGATCTGGGGCTCTGAGTTTGGGGGGGGGGGGAGCAAAAAGCTCTGGCCTTTTGTTGAGGTGGGGGCCGGGAGGGGGGGGGGGAGTTAGGCGAAAGCGATCCCTTTGAAGCGCGGATGAAAGCTCTCTGGGACGAAAGGCAGCTCGGCTGGGGAGAGGGGCATTGAGGCCGAAACAATGGCGGACTTAGGTGGGCCCCGACTCTTGCGCACGGGCTTAGCGGAACGCGATTTGCACCCGCCTTCGCAAACTTCGTCCCCCCTTCCCCTACCAACACGGCTGGAGGAAGGAATGGGACTGGACTGGAGTTAGAGAATGTGTTTGGGGGCAAGATGGTGCTGTGGGCAGCTGGAGGGGGATCTACCATCCAGGCTAGCCTAAACAAATCACTCTAAGAGCCCATCCTGAAGTTGGCAGCAGGTGGCAGTAGTGCCGGAGGGAGAGGCTTGATGAGTGGCAGGGAATGTGGATGGGAGGATGAGGTTGGGGGTGTTGCGAAGGCTGTCAGAGGTCCACTAGGTCCTTCTCTTCAACAGAGATGAGGCTGTGAGAGAGGAGAGAGGGTGGGAGGGCGCCAAGAAATGACTGGAGAAGAGGTGGGCGTAGTAGTGGGGGAAGGAGGGCTGAAGGGCACTGGATGGCTTCATGAGAGCCGCCTACTATCCATCCATCCATCCACTACTCCGCCCCCTCCTCCCGTTCTCACAGGAGATCATCATCTACTCTTCTCTCGCCCTTTCGCCCCTCGCCACAAGTAGACCGGCCTAGTGTGATGATGACTCAAGAGACTGCTGAATCTGGCAACCCATAAACGGCGCCTATTTATGGCAGTTAGTGCCGTGCAGCGGCTGCTAGTAAGGTTTCTGAGGTGCCACAATGACCAGCTGGGGGATCTTTAGGGGAGAAGCAGGGGGGGATTGAGAGCGTTAGGGCAGGTTGAGGGGGGCCAGGAGGGTTGTAACCGGAGCCTTGGCCTGTAGGAGGAGGAGGAGGAGGCGAAGGGGTTGGAGGCTCCTTCTGCCCCTCCCTCCCTCGGCATCGCTTTGTAATCACGCAAAGCGGGAGGGAGAGGGGAGGGCAAACAGAGCGGCAGATGGAATGTGAGGTGAGGTGGAGGCGGCAAAAAGTAGGCAGAGGGGGGGAAGGCTGGTGTTGGATGTGTGGCCGGACAATGGGGCACCTTCCTCCAGCAGGGGGGCGGGGCGGGGCGCTGTCGGTAGTCTGCCTTTTGTCGGTGGGAGAGAGAGGGAGCTTCCCTGCCAGATTCACGCGCTAAAAGCTGCTTTCGTCAGCGCCTTTTAGGCCCAGTGCCACATGCAAACACCTCCGCACCCGCCCCCTCCACCCTACGCCACTGCCTCACCCACCAACCCCTCTACCTCCCAGAAAACAGAAAACACCCAGTTTCAAAGGCAAGCGGCGTAAAAAGGGAGCTTAGATGAAGCTAAAGAGATTAAGAGTGGGATGAGTGGGCGAGTGGGGCAGAAGGGGAAGGACAAGAGGCGAAGCGAACAGTGTCCTTCCGTCTGGTCAAGGAGAGAGGGAGGTGGAGGAGGTAGGAGGGAGAGAGAGAGAGGGGCAGCCCAGCACTGGCCTCCCCTCCCCTCGCTGGAGCCGCCTAGGCCTCTCAGCCAGTGGCCTCCTCGAGGATCGCTGGATGCCAGCTATGAGAGGAGTCGGGCAGGGAGAGACGGTGGTAGGATAGTAGTAGGGGAGTAGGGAGGTGGAAGGATGGAGGGGACTAAGGGTCAACAAAAGGCGGTGGAGCAGGAGGGGTGGGGTGGCCAGCAGTGGAGAGGAGGGCGAGGAGATGGTCTAACGAGCCCTCATCGGCGGTAAATAAGGCCCCTGCTTCTCCCGCGGCCGCAGTTCCGACTGGGAAGTGTAAGTATGCCATGGGGGCAGGAGTCTGGACGCGATAAGAATTGTCGCCCATCAATCTTCAGCCGGTTCTCTTTGTTCAGCCGACACACTTTCATATTGTGATCGTACTTGCTCTCATTTTGGACACTATCCATGATTAGGTCTCGTTGTGGCTTCTTTTATCACGGAACCAAATAGCATGGATATCTTGGTGGCGTCATATTGCATTACAAGGTGTGGAGTAGTGTTGTGCGATTAGACTCGAATGATTGATTAAGTTGTCTTAGTGAGTAAACATGTATACCGTTTATGATGCATTCAGGCTACGTCATTGGTCAATAGATGGAACTTATTCCTGCTTCTGCCTATTCAGTTTTCATGAATCCTGAAGATCGATGTATAGATGAACCATATCTGCTGCGAAAAGCTTACCTTGAACACGAGAAAGATGTCGGGCGTGGGGAAGGTGACGGAAAAGACAGCGGACTTGACCTCTGTGGACGGATCCTGAAAGTGCAGCAGATCTTGGCTGAGACTTCCTTCAGAAGAAAGAGGCAGGAAACAGGCTGGTGCTGGTTGAGCATGGCCTGTAGGTGGGGCGGGTTGAGGTGGAAGTGGAACTCCTCGCTGAGACGCCGCCGCTCCTTGGCCTCGTACAGCGCCGCACTCACAAACAACGGTTCCCAGCTGCCCTCCAGCCTGCACAACCAACCCAGGCTCTCTACCCAGCTCAGGCCCATTGCTATGCTCAACCGAAAATCATGGATGGAGAGAAGGAGGCGGGCGCCCACGTGGTCGGAGGGGAAGGGCGCCTGCGAACGCTGCTCTATCACCTCCTCCTTCAACCATCAAAGTTCCATAATCCCTCCAAAAATATAGAGCGTGAAAAGGAGAGAACGGGAGGAGGCAGCTGAGCCAGAGCGAGCAGGTGGGGGAGACGATTGGCGGCTCGTTCCTTCTCATTGGCCACCTCCAGCTCTCGCAAACTCAGCCTCTCCCCTACCCCTGCAATCCCTCCATGCCTTCACCCAACATGCCAAAAGGCATACTGAAAAGCAACCAGGGAGGACCGGGTCCGCCTGCGAAGCGGATAGGCTGGTGGAAGCATCACTCTCGCTCCCCGCACTGCCCAGCGAAGCTCCGCCCTCCGCACTCGCGTAGGATGCCCTCTGCGAAGCCTCAAGGCAAAAAAGAAATTGATTCGGAAGCGACAAGGAAAGAGTGTAAGGGTAGGGCAACGCTGGTGAGGAGGTCGGAGCCGGGCCGCTGTGAGCGTCGCATGGCCTGCATTGCCTCCTGCCTTGAGGCCAGCGCACAGCAAGCGGGTAGCACTGGGGGCGCTACTGCAGCTACTACGGCAAGCCAGGGGAGGGGGTGTTGAGGTGTGTTTGTGTGATGGATGGGAGGTGAGTGAGGGCGAGAAGGGTGGGTGAAGGAAGGGTGAATGAGGCTAACGGAGGGCGGGGAGTCGGCGTCCACGGCATGCGCGAGACGAGGGAGACTCTGGCAGAGCAGGGGACGCTCAGCCTGGCAGCGCCCGTAGGCTGCACCGCTGGAGTACTCTGAGTACCTGCCGATTCACAGCTGAACTCCTGGACAGGGAGGGAGAGGATGTGGATGCGATGTACTTGCGGTGGACTAGGGAGAGCGGAGCGGAGTAGCCCTGGATGATGTCCCTGCTCACGGCGTCCACCTTGCTCCTGCATTGCAGCTCACCACTCAGCACACCAGAGGTGAGACTTAGGATGGACCAGTCGAGGTTGGAAGAGATGGGGGAGTCCAGAGTGGGAGGCTCCCTTTCCAGGACGGAGACTTCGATGTCGTCACTGGGGAAGTCCTGCAGGCGTCGTGGACTCCCTGCCAGACACTTTTGTCAAGGCTGAGTCCAGAAGAAGAATTCGAAGGCACCAGTGGATGGCATATCGAGTAGGTTGGGGCGGCGATGTGCGAGGACCTCCTCCAGGTCCACCGGGTCCACTACATCCAGCATCGGCAGCTGCATTTAGCTTTCTTTTGCTGGACATTTGAGAACAATGTTGACATTTTTATGCTTTAGTTAATTTAACGAAATTGAAAATAATTAATTTATTTAAAACTTTAGGTTGAATACTTAGAATTAGAAGAGGCATAGAATATGTGGGTAGCGAAGGGCGAACCCCGTTGGAAGGCGTGGGTGTGGCCAGAGCAGTGGCTCTGACGGTTTCTGATCCTTCATCGGCGCTCCTTCGCTGGCCCTCCGAAGGCTCCCCGGCCAGCTGGCGTCGGATCTCACCCGCACCAGTCCTCAAAAAGCCTCCCTTCCCATTCTATCCACACAATCGCTCTGAAAGCCTAGAGAGGAAAGGAGGAGCGGAGAGTGAACCGACTGAGCTTGCTGGCAAAGGTGCGATGGCTGAGGACGCCGGCCATGGCGTGCCAGTGAGGGAGGGAGCTGAGATGCTTCGGGCGGCCTCATTCATCCAAAGGGCTTGGAGGGGGGAAGAGATGACGCTCAAGAGAGGCTGAAGGGTAAACTGCGCAGATGCCAGCGCTGGGCCGGGAGGGTAGTTGGGGTAATGTGTCTGGGCGGCGGAGTCCTTTTCATTTGGCCTAGCTGGGCCTAAAGTCTGCGGGCCTGAGCAATTCTCCAGATGGCTTTCCCACGCTCCTAAGAGACTGATACCACCAGACCACCCGACAGCCATTTCCTTATTCCCTCCTTTTCTTTCAATATGAGGATTCTTACTCATTACAACGATTCTTACTCATTTTTTGAGCGTTTCAAAAAGTTTTGCATAATTTTTTCATCATGAAACAAATTGATGGCGAGGACTTTGTGTTGGGCTATCCAAAATACCCCAAGTTTTCACTGGACGAGCCTCGCTTTCCACAGGTTATGCAGCATGTATTTTATCCCATCATTAATTCTGTGTTTCTTGCAGAGCGAATTCCTGGGGCGATTCCTGCACTTCCTTGATGTAATTGATCCGAGAACACTGCTAGTGGGAAATGTAAGTTGTGAGTCTTTTTGAAAAAGGAGAAAAAGAGGCGAAATGGTTGAAGTCGGAGTTGGAGGAAGCGGTGAGTCTGCTAAAAGCCTTTGAGGAAGACCGCCTTCCTGCCTCCGTCTCTGATGCTCAGCTTTGGCAGGCACGCAAGGTCCGCTCTTTTTAATTAAGCGTTAGACTTGCAGCAGTTACGGGAAAACTGATTGCAAATGGAGCCATGTACGATTCAAAAGCAAAACTATATAAGGCTATATAGGAGGTGTTTAGAGAAGCGATATCTTTTATACATGAGCCATGCTCTTACAGTTCAGACAGATTAAAGGACGAGGACGAAAGCTATTAGAAAATTGAAAAGATAATTGCAGAAAAAGCAGGCAATTCTACATCCAGACACAGGAGAAAAGATCTTAATGCCTTTTCGCATGTCCGGCTACGTTCCCTTCGGCACGCCGATGGTAATTTCTCCTTTTCCTCATTTTTGAATCGATCTCAGCCTCGATAATGGCTCGATAATCACTGATATGAGACTAGATTGCTGTCGATAGGTCGTGGGGATACTATGGCCGAACCCTGGCTGGCGCACCATAATCTTCTGGCAGTGGCTCAACCAGAGTCACAACGCATGCGTCAACTACGCCAATCGCAATGCTTCCAAGGTCATTCCTCTTCTTGTCTCCAACCTAAACCTAAATATCTGCTGCTGAATGCTGAACAACTTCTGAATGTGGAAGTAATGAGCTTCACATTGCAGCCAACGCCAACGCCAACCCTGGTGAAATCCTATGCAGCCGCAGTGACAGCAGCAGTAGGGATCTCTGTTGGTCTGACTGCCGCCATCCGCAAGGCTGATCACCTACCGCACGCCACTCGCCTCCTCATCCAGAAATTCGTTCCACTCCCAGCCGTCTGTAAGCCCTCACTTCTAGCTACTACTGGAAATGGACCATGAGTGCTCCTGTCTGACAGGCACAGCATCGACGCTGAACGCTCTCTGCATGCGCTGGCATGAGCGCGGGACGGGGATCGAGGTCTTCGACAGCGCCGGTCGCCCCATCGGCGTCTCCAAAGTGGCCGCGAAACGAGTAGTACCCTTTCCACCCCCTTCTGCCGCCTCCTTCACAGCCCTTTTTGCAGGCTGTACGGGATACGGCCATCACTCGCTGCTTCCTCCCAGCACCCATCTTCTTCTTTCCCGTATACCTCTTTTTAATTACCTTCAGGAGCAAGAAAAGCAATTATTGGTTGTCAGACCGTGCTGATGTCCGCTCTGGAGCGTACTCGCTTGCTCCAGCGGCGACCCTGGCTTCACCTGCCATTCAACACGCTCGCATGCACTGCTGCCTTTGGCCTCGCACTGCCCGTCTCCATCGCTCTCTTCCCGCAGAAGTCTTCGGTAAGCCTTTTTGCTAACCTTGGCCATTACAGGGACTTTAAAAGGAGCTGACACTTTCTAGATCGAGAAGAAGGATTTGGAGCCGGAATTGCAGTCGCTGACCAGTGATCCAGTGCTCTTTTATAACAAGGGCTTGTAAAGACAGAAGAGGCTTATTAGGCTTATATTTTGATACATTCTGCAGTAGAAATATTGTGTTTGCCGTTAGAGTTGCCATTAGGATGCTCAAGACGTGGTGTCGTGATTATTGTAAATTGACGTGGCTTCATAAATTTCTGTTATTTTGTGACTGTCATGTTTCTTGTTCCTTGCAGTAGTGAAACTAGAGCAGACGAAATCAAAGTTTCAAATTGATAGCAAAGAATTTATATCGGCAACAAAATTGAAAGGTGAGCAAATACCGGGCACCATACATGAGAAGCAGGAAACGATGAAACTAAGATCCGGCTGAGACAGGCTCGTTTTGTAAAATTCTCGTAGCTTCCATGCTTGCTTCTTCCTCTAACGTCCGGCTGCTTAGCCTTTCAGTGCTCCCGCGACAGAATCCCCACATCAAATATACGCATAGTCCTGTAATTATTTCCCACCATTTTATGATTCAGTCAGTAATATCAAGACAAAAATTACTTTGGGCAATAAATTTAGCCAAAGTTATGACTATGAGCATTTCCAACATGAAAAGACATTCCCACCTGATGTGATGGCAATGAGCAGAGCGAACAGCGAGGAAGTATCAGCAACACCAGCCAAAATTCCCAGCAAAGCCAGGCAAAGTAGGCTCAGGCCTGGGAATCCGGGAACACGATGCCTTTGCCCGCCTTCTCTGCAACTGCTCCTGTTCTCAGCTGTTCGTGTGACGTAAATCAGATCTGTTTTCACCTGTTCCTCGGCTGAGCGCAGATGGCAACGGAAAGTAGGAGGAGAGAAAGGGCGAGGAGGCCAGTGAGTGAAATGAGCAAGGGCTGGCCAGCCATCAGCCACTGAGAGCCCGCCGCCAGAACCCTGCCCAGCACATACGCACCCGCGAATAGCCAGCAGAGGAGCCAGCCAACACGACGCTCCACCTGCATCAATTGCACGACCTCTAAGCAGCCAGCAGATGGGCTGGGGTACCTTGGCAGCCTCTCTGAGGGGGCGGGAGCGTTGGTAGCCGTTGGACTGGGCAAAGTAGGGCATGTCAGGACCGGTGCGGTCGTAGAGGTGGAAAAAGGCCGGAGCTGGTGCATCTTGTGGGCTGCACGGTGACCTACACACCATGCCCTGCTAGCCTCCAGTCCCTCCCCAGCAGTCCCCAACCGCAGACAGTTGTGGCTGTGCTCCAGGGAGTGCGGGGAATGTTGGTTGATGGAGCCGGGTAGGGAGACGGTGTAGTAGCTCTCGGAGTCAGCGGCTTTCGCGGCATTGGCGTTGGGGATGATCTGGTGAGGCTAGGATGAGGGCCGGTTGTGGATGGGGGAGAGAAAGATTAGGAAACGAGTGGGCGTTGCGAGGCGAGACTGTCGTAGCGGGACACGGATTTGGCCACACCGCCATTCTGCTCCTCCAGCAGGGCACAGCGCTCCTCGCCCACGGCAGGCAGGAAGGACTGGGAGCCCATCTCAAACTTCCACTTTGCTTCTCCACAGGGCTGTGAAGGAGCAAAGCCTGTAGGATGGCGATGTTGCGGCAGATGAAGCTGCTGGTGACAGAGTCCTCGTCGTCGGGCTCCCTGCGAGTGTTCACGGAGGCGGAGGAGCTGACGATGCTGCCGTCCCCGTCCAGGAAGGAGGTGAGGCTGCGCTTGCGGGCCTCTTTCTTGCTCAGGTCTTTGTAGCGGGACACTGTGCAGGACAGGCCCACCTAAAAACTCCCCTCATAGACTCTAGAGAGGTCTAGGAGAGGGGGAGGTGACGGGATTCTGGGCGAAGCGCTGGTGGGTGACCAGAGCGACGAGGAGAGCCAGACGAAGTGGGCCGGAGAGCCAGAGGAGGTGCAGCAGGCTCTGCACCGGGAAGAGCAGAGACAGAAGCACCAGACCGCTGGAGGTCAGCAGGGCGGTCAGGGGACGGCCTTTCTCAGTGCTCATCTGCAATAGGAGGGTAAACAGGGTAAATGTAATTTGGTGTAGGGGTAGGAGACGAGGGCGAGGCAGGGAGAGAGGAGTTTGTCGGAGGCGAGGGTTCGGAGAAGGCGGGAGGCGGGGAGGAGGACACCCAGGAGACAGCCACTGAGTCCGCAAACTGCACCCACACTCAGCACATAGCGAGACGCTGGCACGCTGATCTCCGCGAATATCTCCAATCCCTTTCCTCTCTTTTCGGTTGCAGGCCCTTTGCAAAAGATGAGTGTCAACGAGACCTGAGGCAGGATGACATCGTTGGGGAAGCGGGTGACGCTGAGAGCCAGGCTGGTGCTGACGGCCAGAGCGAAGAAGTAGAGGCTGAGGCCGAGGCTGAGGAAGGGCATGATGCTGGGCAGACGCTTCTCCGCGTACTTGGCCTCCTCCACCAGACAGCCGAGAAGGTCCAGCCCCACGTAGGCCAGGCACAGGCGGCCACCGCCTTCCAGCACCTGCACCCTTTCCCTCATGCTTCTAGGTTTCTAGGAAGGAGAAAGTCCACCCCGAGGTATCCGTGCGGGAAGAAGGGGGCCCGGAGCCAGTTCTTGGGGTCTGCGTAGAAGAAGCCGACGAGGATGGAGCTGGAGATGATGAGGGTGCAAACGACGGCCAGAATCAGTGCCACCGTTCCCGCCACCTGAGAATGTCAGCTTTTGAAAGGCTGGACTCATTCGGAGACCGACTGGTGCCTTGGTATCGGCAAGAAGGAGAATCGTGGCCAGGAGGAGGCCGAGCACCGCAGCTCCATCCAAGCTTGCCTCCAGGCCTGGCCAATGAGGGAGGGGAACAGAAAGCTGGAGATGGAGGCGCCCGGAGAAGAGGTAGTCCGTGTGTTTGCTCAGCTCCTTCGCTACATAGCCTTTAATGCAACCCCGATCCTGGCCAGAACAACTATCTTTTCTGGCCACGATGGATCTGAGCAATAGAAGAAGACTATAAGGAAAAGTTGCCCGATAGAATGACGTAGTCCAGTGCGTGCAGCCAGGCAATGACGAAGGCAGGAAGTTGGCCGAGCGTCGCGTAGCAGAGGTGATAGGGTGCGCAGGACTTCGGGACACTGCTTACTGCTTCCAACAGATGGAGGCCTTGAGGAGGAGTAGTTGGGGGAGGTTAGGTTTGGCAGAAGAAGGCACCGGCCAGGAAGCAGACGAGGAAGGCGAGGAGGACGGAGAGGAGGCCCGCGGGACCCGCCACCCAGCGCAGGCACACCGGCACCAGCAGGTACACCCCCAGTGGCAGCGACGTCACCCCGGCCAGGCCTGGTCTACCTTTCTCCTTCTTTCTTTCCCATCTCCTGATGCAAGCAGGACCGATGAGGTCCAGACTGCTGAGGTAGGTCCACCAGTCGGAGTGGTGCAGGAAGTCGGGGCCCAGCTCCTTGCGCCCCAACAGACGGCCCCAGAGAACGCCCATGCCCCTCGTCCTCCTCTTCCCTAGCCTCAACTGAAGGCCAGCTCCTTTCTGAGCAGTGCAGCGGGCAAAGCGGATGAGGAGAGGAGAGAGAGAATGGAGTTTGAGCTCTCTCTCTCATTGGAGAGGGCAGAGGAGGGTAGGAGGGGGGCGGTGATTGTAAGGGCGCGGAGTGGGTTAGAGAGAGGGAGGCTGGGCATTAGGGCCAGGGCTCAGGCCGCCTGCCTCTGAGTCCCAAGCCAGTGCCTAAGCTGGCGAGGCAAAGTAAATTTCGGCCGAAGCGTGGCGGGGAGGGGGGCCTTGGTGGGGAATTAGATTTGGGCTAGGGGGCGGAAGTCTCTGAGCTGCCGCCTCTCATTTGCGACTGGGAACCGCCAGAAATACTCTTCCTCCACTCTCGTCAGCCTGGCCAGCTGTTCATTTCATTTGCGCCAAGGTGGGAAGGTGGAAGAGAGGAGGAGGGGGTGAAGGAAGTGGGAGGTTGGCTGGAAGAAGAGAGGAATGGAAGCGGACAAAGTGGATGGTGGTGTGAGGGGGAGTGGAAGGGGCGGTGGGCGGAGAAGTGGGTGGGATTAGCGGGGAGGAGGAAGATGGGAGGGTGGAAAGCGGAGATTGGAAGGAAGGAAGGGGTGGTGGAAGGGGAGGAGGAGGAGGAGGAGGAAGAGCGGCCAGGTTTTGAGTTTCCATCGGGGGGCCTCTTTTCCCCAGACGTCGCTTTGTCGATATTGCATTTGGCCGGCTTTGGACCAGCCAATCTTCTCCTCTTCTGCCCTCTTCTCACCAATCATTTCCCCCACCAACAACCGCCAAATCCAACCACTGCTTTTCAGCACTCACACACTGCTAAGTACAAATTTCAATTTTAAAGAATTTCTGCCATTTTAATAAATTCTTTGGCGCAGTTCACGGGAAGTTAACTTTTGTGATGTTTCCAAATATAGCAAATAATTTTGATTCCTTCACGAAGAGTTTGTGAGAGGCCACAGATCTATGAAGACGAAGTGAGAAAAGCAGGCCAGAGAAGCAGTGGTGCATGTAGTGCATAATGATGACAAGAGATGAGTTAAGAAGAATGAAGAATGATGTGGCCGAGCTGGTTTTGCCTAACCAGGCCAAGTTGCTAGGGAGTCTGGCCGGGTCCGGGTATGGTAAATAAAAGGTGTATGGCTTATTTTGAAGGTGCAGTTCATTTTCATTATATTTAAGCCATTTTAAGATGAAAATGAATGCACACCTTCTCCAATTCATGCATAACTTTTTTTAACAAATTAGCGTGTTTATAGCTAAAAAAAGGTATGTGCTTTTTTCAAAAGGTGCGGGTTATTTTTGTAATTTAAGTGTAATAAATGAGCAGAAAATGCAGCTCACCTTTTATAAATCGAACTCACTTTTTTTTAACAGCAGCTATTTTAATAAAAGGTAGCTAATAATCTCGGCAGGAACAAACATTCCGGTCCTATCTGAATAGTTGGAAGTTGAGATTATAATTATGCAAGCCACAAATGAATCTAATTTTATTGCTTAATTTCCAGGTCAATTTGAACACGCGCAAGAGGATAGATAGCCTAAAGCCGGCATACGGTAAGTAAGGAGCAGTGAGTCATATTTCGAAACTAAACGATGCAGAGGGTGTGGCAGCTTCTGTGTGTCTGGTCGGAAGATGTCTGACAGTGAAAGCGATGAGAAGGATGGGGAGATAGCAGCTGATCTTGTCTCGGACAAACACCACTTCGAAATCTCCAGCGCTGTGTGGAGCGTCATCGGTAAAAGCCTTTTGTTGCCCTTGGCAAGCTAAAGCGAGAGACTGTTGCAGAAGCGTCTTGCAAAGACGTTGGCAAAGGCACTCGGAGGTGTGGAAACAGCATATGGCGCCATGCAATCTTGGATGAGGTGGAGAAATGGAACCCATACTGCCAGATCAACCGCAGCAGCGTGTCATTCTATCTTCAGTCCAGCCTTTTTGTATCCTCAGTTTGCTGCTGTATTTGCCCATCATTTACAGCAATGGGCCTGTGGAAGAAGGGGAATCATACGCCCGCTGCCTGATCAAGTGTCGCCGAAGGAGAACGGACAAGGAGCCCTGCACAGTGACTGCCACAGCCGTCGTCAGAAATCGGCCAGAGGAAGGGGTTCAGTTTGATTGAGCCAGGCTCAAGCTAGACATTTGAGGTGAGTTTTAGTGAAAGAGGCTTGTAGGAAGACGTGGCTGTGGAAGTGGTGAAAGATGGAAGCGTACGCGAGGCGCATGGAGGCCAGGACTCATTCTTCCGTGCGCGAGTGGCAGGCCAGAAGCGCAAAGACCTGAAGCAGTACATTGCCGACGTCTCTAAGGGCGGCAACCAGAGCATCAAGGCCGTCCATCTTTATTTCCCTAGTTCCTGCTGATGATGAAGCATTTGAAGGAGATTGCCCAGAGCCTTTCGGAGAAGGCTGTTGAAAGTGGAGCCCTTGAAACTGGGAACTTGTCTACGGCGCCAACGGAGGGAACGATTCGCCAGGCAAACTTCAAAGTTTCAAAAGACCTGCCCATTTTATGTGGTTCCATTTTAGGTGGTTCGAGAGATGAGAACGGAGCAACTTCTAGACAAAGATCCTATCTGGGAGCTACAGCTTTGGCAGCGTCAACTGGTGCAAGAAGAAAAAGCCGCAGCAGGCAAGAAGAATGCAACTCTTCCTACCAGTCGAATCCTAGGTTGACGCAAAAATTGGATTGGCTCACAGGGAATTTGAGAATTTGAAGGTTTTGTTCCCGAGGTCTGGGCTTTTCCTTTCGGAGCTGTTTTCTACACCGAACGAGGAGTTCAGCTTGCAGCTCAAGCGCTGAAAACCGGTAAACTATTGCAGTTGAACTGTAGAATGATTTATAGCTTGAAACTTTAGGAATGGCCATTGGCTATACCGATGCTACTGGTGCCTGTGTAACGAGAGTGGATGAGAACACAGAAACGTATCTGTACATCCACTGCATCGAAGTTTACTCTATAAGTCCCTTCTCAATGCAAAATGCAAAGAAGGACGGTGCAGCGGGAGCGGTTGGTCAAGGGCAGGATGGCCAGGCCCCACCCGGACAGGATGTCGCGGCTCCCGGCCTCAACTCTGGGCTCACCGATGAGGCTGCACTTTGGAAAGGTTATGCATTAGCTCATTAGGCTTTCAGCTCAGTTTCTGCTTTCAGCCAAATTCGAGAAGGAACGAGCTCGATGCCAGGACCTTCTGGACGAGAACCTGGGCATGGCCCGTCTCATCGACACCTACAAGACCGAAATCGCCAATGCCAAGAACGCCATTCAGCTCAACAAGGCCCCATTTACAACCAGAAGCTAAATAAACGCAGACCTGACAGTCAGTTGTAATACAGGCCAACGAGTCCCAGAAGATGGCCCAGAATCAATGGGAGCGGGACACTTTCTATGCAACGCTGCAGGACGTGGAAAGCGTTTTCCGCCGCTCCCTGGCCGTGAAGGATGAAAAAATTGATTCTCTCGAGAAGCGCATCAAGGTTTGCCCAGGTTCAAACAAATCACAAGTTCATCAACAGTTTTAGGGCGGCCGAAAGAGCAACAGCGGTGGGAAGAAGAAAAATGGCTAACCTACCAATTCAACCATACGATCACCTTCTACTTTCTTACCACTAATTTCCATTATTACGTCTTCTTTAGTACCCAAGATGTTAGACAGTATTATGAATAAAGTGGCCTATCCGAGGCCAAAAGAGGAAAGGTGCGTCCGAATTAGGAAAGGTGCGATGCAGATTCGGAAAAAGGAGGTCCGTATTAGTCTAGAAACAATGCGCACCTTTCCTAAATCGGGCGCACCTTCGTCGAAATAGGTGGTAGAAAGATGCAGAACCCTTATTATAGGCCCAAAAGGGGTATAGTGGCCTATCCGAGGCCAAAAGAGGAAAGGTGCGTCCGAATTGCGATGCAGATTCGGAAAAAGGAGGTCCGTATTAGTCTAGAAACAATGCGCACCTTTCCTAAATCAGGCGCACCTTCGTCGAAATAGGTGGTAGAAAGGTGCAGAACCCTTATTATAGGCCCAAAAGGGGTATAGTGGCCTATCCGAGGCCAAAAGAGGAAAGGTGCGTCCGAATTAGGAAAGGTGCGATGCTGATTCGGAAAAAGGAGGTCCGCATTAGTCTAGAAACAATGCGCACCTTTCCTAAATCGGGCGCACCTTCGTCGAAATAGGTGGTAGAAAGATGCAGAACCCTTATTATAGGCCCAAAAGGGGTATAGTGGCCTATCCGAGGCCAAAAGAGGAAAGGTGCGTCCGAATTAGGAAAGGTGCGATGCAGATTCGGAAAAAGGAGGGACGTATTAGTCTAGAAACAATGCGCACCTTTCCTAAATCAGGCGCACCTTCGTCGAAATAGGTGGTAGAAAGGTGCAGAACCCTTATTATAGGCCCAAAAGGGGTATAGTGGCCTATCCGAGGCCAAAAGAGGAAAGGTGCGTCCGAATTAGGAAAGGTGCGATGCAGATTCGGAAAAAGGAGGTCCGTATTAGTCTAGAAACAATGCGCACCTTTCCAAAATCGGGCGCACCTTCGTCGAAATAGGTGGTAGAAAGATGCAGAACCCTTATTATAGGCCCAAAAGGGGTATAGTGGCCTATCCGAGGCCAAAAGAGGAAAGGTGCGTCCGAATTAGGAAAGGTGCGATGCAGATTCGGAAAAAGGAGGTCCGTATTAGTCTAGAAACAATGCGCACCTTTCCTAAATCAGGCGCACCCTCTGTCAAAAGAGCTTGTATGATGAATTGCCACTGTTTTGCTACTTTTTTTTAGCAATATGCCCTTTACATGTGTTAATTAAAGGTATGGCTGAAATTCGAAAGGTGCGTTATGTTAGAGGCATGACAGTAGCCCACATAGATGAAAAATGATATTCACCTTTTTAAATTTACACACACCTTTTATTAACACTACCGGCCGGGTCCCCTATTCTTCCTATTATTTTCCCTCTCTTGTCCTTATCCATCTTCCAACCACCTCCAATCATTGCATTCGAAGTGCAGGATCATGGCTGGCCTGGGCCATCTATGGGCGACCCTGTTTACAGTAGCCGGTCTTCTTGCGCAGGGTTATCAAAACTTATTTACACCATTGCTCTCTTTTTAGCATGATAGCAAAATAGATTTTGTGGACAAGGTATTCTCGGCTGTTGCCAAGATGCGCGGCCTTTGTTCCAGATAATAAGCTAAGCAATTCCTTTTAACTGCTTTAAGATACTGCCGCAGCAAACGTATCTGCCAAATCTAAGCTGACTTTATTGAAAAACCAGTAATTTATGGATGTTCGAATTTTTGAAACATCAAGATTTTAGGTTTTTGACTATAAATCAAGAAATAATAAATGTGTCGAAAAATTCTATTATCAACTTCAATATATCACCATTAGAGACGTACATGCCAAAATTCAACTGATTTCATTGAAAAACCATTGATTTATGGATGTTCAAATTTTTGAAACATCAAGAATTTAGGTTTTTGTCCATAAACTGAGAAATAACAAATATTTCGGAAATTCCTTTTGCCAGCTTCAAGATAGCACCTCGACGGACGTATCTGCCTAAAATCAGCCAATTTCATTGAAAAACCAGTGATTTATGAATTTTCGTACTTTGAAACATCAAAAAATTGAGTTTTGGGCAAAAATCGAAAAATTACGTCAAGCCCAAAAAATGGCCTAGAGATATCACCCAGGCGGACTTTCATGCAAAAAATCAGCCAATTTCGTTGAAAAACCAGTGATTTATGAATTTTCGTACTTTGAAACATCAAAAATTTGGGTTTTGGGCGAAAAACGCAAAATTACGTCAAGCGCAAAAAATGGCCTGGAGATACCACCCAGTCGGACCTTCATGCAAAAAATCAGCCAATTTCGTTGAAAAACCGCGGAGGCCCGCCCCCGGAAAGACACATATATATATATATGCGGACAGACGGACGCAAAAATGGGGTAACTGGTTAAGCTGGCCTTGGCCGCCCGCCGCTTCGGGCAGGGCGCCAGAGCTCCTCCGGCCTCCGGGCACGGGTGCTACGGCCCCTACGCTTCGCCTAGCATGCTTCGCATGCCAGGCTACGCTCCGTGGCCTCCGCACCCATGCCCTCCGGCCTCCGGAGCTCTGACTGCCCTGCCCTCCGCGGCAGGCGGCCGTCGGCCGCGCCATAAGAAAAATGAAAAGGTGGCCTGCTGCAGCTTTGGAAAGCTGGGCGGTGCGTTTTCGGGGCGGGGACACAGACGAGGCGCTGGGCAATCTGACTGGGCCATTCCAGTACGATGGCCCTTCCAGCTACGGCCAGTGCCTCATGCTGGCTGTCAGTCGAGTTGGCTTGTCTTCTCTGCCTGCCAGATAGAGGATGAAGTTTCTCTTTCCAGGGCGGCCTGTCAGTGGCCTTCGAGAAGGCAAGTGGGCGCTGTGTGGTGTCAGCAAGCAGCAACCTCCACCTGGGCTGCAGCTTTGGAAAGCTGGGCGGTGCGTTTTCGGGGCGGGGACACAGACGAGGCGCTGGGCAATCTGACTGGGCCATTCCAGTACGATGGCCCTTCCAGCTACGGCCAGTGCCTCATGCTGGCTGTCAGTCGAGTTGGCTTGTCTTCTCTGCCTGCCAGATAGAGGATGAAGTTTCTCTTTCCAGGGCGGCCTGTCAGTGGCCTTCGAGAAGGCAAGTGGGCGCTGTGTGGTGTCAGCAAGCAGCAACCTCCACCTGGGCTGCAGCTTTGGAAAGCTGGGCGGTGCGTTTTCGGGGCGGGGACACAGACGAGGCGCTGGGCAATCTGACTGGGCCATTCCTGTACGATGGCCCTTCCAGCTACGGCCAGTGCCTCATGCTGGCTGTCAGTCGAGTTGGCTTGTCTTCTCTGCCTGCCAGATAGAGGATGAAGTTTCTCTTTCCAGGGCGGCCTGTCAGTGGCCTTCGAGAAGGCAAGTGGGCGCTGTGTGGTGTCAGCAAGCAGCAACCTCCACCTGGGCTGCAGCTTTGGAAAGCTGGGCGGTGCGTTTTCGGGGCGGGGACACAGACGAGGCGCTGGGCAATCTGACTGGGCCATTCCTGTACGATGGCCCTTCCAGCTACGGCCAGTGCCTCATGCTGGCTGTCAGTCGAGTTGGCTTGTCTTCTCTGCCTGCCAGATAGAGGATGAAGTTTCTCTTTCCAGGGCGGCCTGTCAGTGGCCTTCGAGAAGGCAAGTGGGCGCTGTGTGGTGTCAGCAAGCAGCAACCTCCACCTGGGCTGCAGCTTTGGAAAGCTGGGCGGTGCGTTTTCGGGGCGGGGACACAGACGAGGCGCTGGGCAATCTGACTGGGCCATTCCTGTACGATGGCCCTTCCAGCTACGGCCAGTGCCTCATGCTGGCTGTCAGTCGAGTTGGCTTGTCTTCTCTGCCTGCCAGATAGAGGATGAAGTTTCTCTTTCCAGGGCGGCCTGTCAGTGGCCTTCGAGAAGGCAAGTGGGCGCTGTGTGGTGTCAGCAAGCAGCAACCTCCACCTGGGCTGCAGCTTTGGAAAGCTGGGCGGTGCGTTTTCGGGGCGGGGACACAGACGAGGCGCTGGGCAATCTGACTGGGCCATTCCTGTACGATGGCCCTTCCAGCTACGGCCAGTGCCTCATGCTGGCTGTCAGTCGAGTTGGCTTGTCTTCTCTGCCTGCCAGATAGAGGATGAAGTTTCTCTTTCCAGGGCGGCCTGTCAGTGGCCTTCGAGAAGGCAAGTGGGCGCTGTGTGGTGTCAGCAAGCAGCAACCTCCACCTGGGCTGCAGCTTTGGAAAGCTGGGCGGTGCGTTTTCGGGGCGGGGACACAGACGAGGCGCTGGGCAATCTGACTGGGCCATTCCTGTACGATGGCCCTTCCAGCTACGGCCAGTGCCTCATGCTGGCTGTCAGTCGAGTTGGCTTGTCTTCTCTGCCTGCCAGATAGAGGATGAAGTTTCTCTTTCCAGGGCGGCCTGTCAGTGGCCTTCGAGAAGGCAAGTGGGCGCTGTGTGGTGTCAGCAAGCAGCAACCTCCACCTGGGCTGCAGCTTTGGAAAGCTGGGCGGTGCGTTTTCGGGGCGGGGACACAGACGAGGCGCTGGGCAATCTGACTGGGCCATTCCTGTACGATGGCCCTTCCAGCTACGGCCAGTGCCTCATGCTGGCTGTCAGTCGAGTTGGCTTGTCTTCTCTGCCTGCCAGATAGAGGATGAAGTTTCTCTTTCCAGGGCGGCCTGTCAGTGGCCTTCGAGAAGGCAAGTGGGCGCTGTGTGGTGTCAGCAAGCAGCAACCTCCACCTGGGCTGCAGCTTTGGAAAGCTGGGCGGTGCGTTTTCGGGGCGGGGACACAGACGAGGCGCTGGGCAATCTGACTGGGCCATTCCAGTACGATGGCCCTTCCAGCTACGGCCAGTGCCTCATGCTGGCTGTCAGTCGAGTTGGCTTGTCTTCTCTGCCTGCCAGATAGAGGATGAAGTTTCTCTTTCCAGGGCGGCCTGTCAGTGGCCTTCGAGAAGGCAAGTGGGCGCTGTGTGGTGTCAGCAAGCAGCAACCTCCACCTGGGCTGCAGCTTTGGAAAGCTGGGCGGTGCGTTTTCGGGGCGGGGACACAGACGAGGCGCTGGGCAATCTGACTGGGCCATTCCAGTACGATGGCCCTTCCAGCTACGGCCAGTGCCTCATGCTGGCTGTCAGTCGAGTTGGCTTGTCTTCTCTGCCTGCCAGATAGAGGATGAAGTTTCTCTTTCCAGGGCGGCCTGTCAGTGGCCTTCGAGAAGGCAAGTGGGCGCTGTGTGGTGTCAGCAAGCAGCAACCTCCACCTGGGCTGCAGCTTTGGAAAGCTGGGCGGTGCGTTTTCGGGGCGGGGACACAGACGAGGCGCTGGGCAATCTGACTGGGCCATTCCTGTACGATGGCCCTTCCAGCTACGGCCAGTGCCTCATGCTGGCTGTCAGTCGAGTTGGCTTGTCTTCTCTGCCTGCCAGATAGAGGATGAAGTTTCTCTTTCCAGGGCGGCCTGTCAGTGGCCTTCGAGAAGGCAAGTGGGCGCTGTGTGGTGTCAGCAAGCAGCAACCTCCACCTGGGCTGCAGCTTTGGAAAGCTGGGCGGTGCGTTTTCGGGGCGGGGACACAGACGAGGCGCTGGGCAATCTGACTGGGCCATTCCTGTACGATGGCCCTTCCAGCTACGGCCAGTGCCTCATGCTGGCTGTCAGTCGAGTTGGCTTGTCTTCTCTGCCTGCCAGATAGAGGATGAAGTTTCTCTTTCCAGGGCGGCCTGTCAGTGGCCTTCGAGAAGGCAAGTGGGCGCTGTGTGGTGTCAGCAAGCAGCAACCTCCACCTGGGCTGCAGCTTTGGAAAGCTGGGCGGTGCGTTTTCGGGGCGGGGACACAGACGAGGCGCTGGGCAATCTGACTGGGCCATTCCTGTACGATGGCCCTTCCAGCTACGGCCAGTGCCTCATGCTGGCTGTCAGTCGAGTTGGCTTGTCTTCTCTGCCTGCCAGATAGAGGATGAAGTTTCTCTTTCCAGGGCGGCCTGTCAGTGGCCTTCGAGAAGGCAAGTGGGCGCTGTGTGGTGTCAGCAAGCAGCAACCTCCACCTGGGCTGCAGCTTTGGAAAGCTGGGCGGTGCGTTTTCGGGGCGGGGACACAGACGAGGCGCTGGGCAATCTGACTGGGCCATTCCTGTACGATGGCCCTTCCAGCTACGGCCAGTGCCTCATGCTGGCTGTCAGTCGAGTTGGCTTGTCTTCTCTGCCTGCCAGATAGAGGATGAAGTTTCTCTTTCCAGGGCGGCCTGTCAGTGGCCTTCGAGAAGGCAAGTGGGCGCTGTGTGGTGTCAGCAAGCAGCAACCTCCACCTGGGCTGCAGCTTTGGAAAGCTGGGCGGTGCGTTTTCGGGGCGGGGACACAGACGAGGCGCTGGGCAATCTGACTGGGCCATTCCTGTACGATGGCCCTTCCAGCTACGGCCAGTGCCTCATGCTGGCTGTCAGTCGAGTTGGCTTGTCTTCTCTGCCTGCCAGATAGAGGATGAAGTTTCTCTTTCCAGGGCGGCCTGTCAGTGGCCTTCGAGAAGGCAAGTGGGCGCTGTGTGGTGTCAGCAAGCAGCAACCTCCACCTGGGCTGCAGCTTTGGAAAGCTGGGCGGTGCGTTTTCGGGGCGGGGACACAGACGAGGCGCTGGGCAATCTGACTGGGCCATTCCTGTACGATGGCCCTTCCAGCTACGGCCAGTGCCTCATGCTGGCTGTCAGTCGAGTTGGCTTGTCTTCTCTGCCTGCCAGATAGAGGATGAAGTTTCTCTTTCCAGGGCGGTCTGTCAGTGGCCTTTGAGAAGGCAAGTGGGCGCTGTGTAGTTTCAGCAAGCAACAACCTCCACCTGGGCATACCACGGGTCGATGAAAAACTGCCCTGGCACCGATTGCTCACTTCTGATCTAGGCTCATCACTTTCTTTCTCAACTGAACATTCTAGCGCCTAAGCTGGTTCTTGATTCTTCAGAGCCTTGCATCGATTGCTTCTCCTCACATCTAACGGCTTCTATCGACAGTTCAAAGGCAGTCATGATTAATTGAAATAAAATCTACATTTAATCAACCTTAAACTGAACAATCCTTGGTTACCAGCAAGGATGCTAGAATTTTCCTCGTGTTTTTATTTAATAAAGACTTATCGCATAAACATATCGCATAAACTTATCATTACTGCCCAAGATCGTCACCTCCAGCAAGACAATCGACAGAATTACCTGCCTTAAGTTGTTTGAGGTTAGCTTCCTTTCTTTGCTGAAGTTATTTTATGGAGCATGAGGTAGTAGAGTGGGTATCATCCAATTTTTACCATTTCGCCTAGTTTATATTTTTTTCATAACTGATACTTTTTTAAGACTTATGATAGAGTATGACAAATCAAAACTCAAAATTCGATTTTTAAAGAATTTTTTAAAAAATATTAAATTTTTGCAATTTTTAAATTTTCAAAAATTTGGCAAAAATCGAATTTTTAATTTTATGTTGAAAAAATTATAAAATAGAGCGTAAAAATTGGATGGCGAAACCCCTTTCAGAAATTTCGTCCTTCTCAAATAAACTCTTAAAATATATAGGGCTCGGAATACAGTGTAGCGTACAACTGGCAGACAAAGGAGTGCTATCTGCTGTCCACAATGGGGCCATTCCCACACCAGGATGATGGGAATTGGATTATTCAGGTAACACAATCTCTCCTACCGGGGGGGGTAGGAAGTCTTCATCCGATACATAATGGAAGTTTACTCAGGATTGGGATAACATATTTTGATCAAACTTTGTCAAAAATTAGTCCTATGTATCCTTAACACTGTCCAAAAACGGCAAGCAATTAAAATAATTTTTGAATCCATGACAGTCAAAATTGTAAATTGTAAAATCACTCCATTACAAAAAACTTACACCCTATGCTTAAAGATACAGGTTGTACCAAATTTTCAAATCAGTGCTGTGAGCTCAATAATGAATATTTTTGCACAATATTTTATGGGCACTACATCCACTATTGGGTATACCTCTGTACCAGTTTTCACCGTTTTCTGATCAAACTGTCCTGAGCTAATGGTTGGAATATCAAAATCGGATGAAGACTTCCTACCCCCCCCCCCCGGTATCTATAAAAATGCAGGAGCCTAAAAACTGTTGCAGAAGCCTCTCCTGTTGCCGTGTTTCACCTGCGGCGACCACTACGAGGCCGGCAGAAGGGCCAACGGGGTCTACAACCTTGTCCTCTCTGATAGCCAGAACCGCTACAACGTCCCTGCCTACTGCGAGATGCAGGATAACAATGACACCACTTTCAACGGCCCTTACACCGTCATTCAACAGTTCTTGCAGCACTGATGCAGCCATTCTTCTAGCAGGCATTGTTATTGAAGGCGTGTGGACGATAGCGTGGACTTCAACCGCAGCTGGTCTGAGTACAGGCGGGCTTTGGGACGCCGGCAAAGGATGCTAATTTTTGGCTGGGCCTGGAAAATATCCACCTCCTCACCGCCCATTGCAACCTCTCTCGCATCCGCTTCGACATGCAGAACTGTCAGGACAACAGCACTGCCTACGAAACCTACAGCACCTTTCTGGTTGGCTTTGTCAGTTGATCAAGGTCAGAGCACAAATCAAATCAGCACATTTCTGCATCAACAAGAAGCTGGCCCAGAGCTAGAGCGGGATTTAGGTGGAGAGCGAAAGCAGCAATTACACCCTCCGCCTTGCTGGGCCTGCTGGCACCGCCAACGATGCACTGCACCGCAATGATGCCTTCTATGGAGCTGACGGCATGCGCTTTTCTACTAAGGATGCGGATCATGACACAGCAAACCCTGCAAGCTGCTCAGAGGCCTACGCCTCAAGGTTAGGCCTGCTGCAATTACACCCTCCGCCTTGCTGGGCCTGCTGGCACCGCCAACGATGCACTGCACCGCAATGATGCCTTCTATGGAGCTGACGGCATGCGCTTTTCTACTATGGACGCGGATCATGACACAGCAAACCCAGCAAGCTGCTCAGAGGCCTACGCCTCAAGGTTCGCGCCAGCCTGGCTCAATAAATAGGCAACAGAAGTTTAGCAATTGAAGCGGCTGGTGGTTCAACCAGTGTGGTTATGTGAACCCCAATGGAATATTCCACGCGATATGCACCGGTGGGGTGGCGAGTGGTAAAGAGATGGCGATGAGTTGGTACCACTGGAAAGCGCGTTGGGGCTTTTTGAACCGATTCTCGATGAAGTTGCACTGATGATTGCTGTAATTTGGGGAAAATCCCATTACCTCTTCACATTATTTCCTTGAAATATATCTTCTCCTTCAGGCCTGCAGTAAATATCCAGACCACCCCTTCTTCCTTTGCCATTGTTTCAGCTCTGATGCTGTGACGATTCCATAATTAAGCTTGGTTGAATCCTGATAAAAAGATGTCCCAAATAAAGTTTCGGTTCGGTTTCGGTTTTCTCTTTCTCTAGGGTAACAACTGGGCATATAGCAACACAAAAAACACGCTTGCGCCAAAATAACAGTAACGTTAGAGAAAGGGTATTGCCACCCCGTAGGGTTGATCATAAACGAACATTTTTATGAGAATGCAATTCATTGATTTTATAAGTATTTATGAGAATAAACGTACAATAAAATCAAATAAGAATAATTTGCCTAAAATGCAATAAAGAGTCCTGCATTATGTTTTTGTAAAGGCTATAATTGTAATCGCAACTGGTCGGAGGGATTTGAGGGGTAACATTTAGATTCTTACCCTAAAACCAAAGGAGCATTCACATTCACGTGCCCTTGTTGACGTGAAAAAAAGGAACGACGAAATTGAATAGTTATAAATGAGCGGCCCATCGCTACATTTCACTTTCTGACCGACTTCATAGTGCGTTTGACGAAAAGATGAGATTCTTCTGGAGCTCTCCTCCGACTGCAAATAAAAACCGGACACTATTTCAACAATTGGATACTGGATTTAGTTGATAACTGAGCTTTGCAGAAGTTGCAGCAAAGCGCAACAAATCCTGCGGCTGAATGTGGAACTGCGCCACGCCAGACTCCTCCAAGCTCTCATTTAGCGGTCCTTCTGCGAGCCTTCCAATTCAACCTTTGCTTACGTCAATGGGCAGAAAAGAGCATGTAGTAATAAATATATCAGGAAATACCAAGTGCAATAAGCACGGAGATGATGGGGGTCCGGATTGCGAAAGGAGCTGAGCTTGACTGGATGGACATAGAGCGGCTCCTTTTGCGCCAGTACTTTCGGCCAATTCTCGCGCCCGCCCCATAAACTTTGCCCAGGGATATCCCAGGCTATCCTCATATTCCCACTTCGATTTCCTGTGTCAACATTTCTTTCGGGCCCAGGATTTTGCCGCAGAGGATTTTGCCGCAGAGCACTTTTAAGGCTTGTAGTTTTAGTAGCGACCGATAGGGAGCTACTATGGCTAGTTCCAGAAGTTGACAACGACCCCGGTGTCATGCTACTACCAGGAGTAGGGCGTAGCCGGCGCAAGAACTCCAGAAAAATTCCTCAGAAGTTCTCTGCGGCAAAATATTCTGCGGCAAATTCCTCGTTTTTCTTTCGCTTCAAAGGCTTGCAAATGTAATCATCTTTAGAAATCTGCATAGATGTTATTAAATTAAATTATCTTTAGAAACATCCAAGGCATCGAAACTTTCGCAATACTCTTGGAAACCACCGTGATCTAACTAAGCAAGACTACACAAATTTAAACTAGACAAAAAGTCATATCTCAAAGATACAGAAAGGAATGGCGAAAGTAATAATAAATCGGAAGATATTGAAACCGAGAGCACTGGCATTTGGAAAGATGTGACGCCAGCCAAATGCACGGGCAAGCTGAGCCAAGGCGACTTCGTGGAAGACGTTGTGCCGACTAAGAACCGATGCTAAGCATGTGAGATCATTCAGAGCCTTGGCTGGTACATAGATTAGATCACTAACGCTCCAGTACTCTTCTTCTTTCATCGCCTCAATACGCCCACTTGTCCTATGTATCCTATGTTGCAGGCCTATGGGACTAGCTTGAAATAAATTGTAAAAAAATTGTAAAAATAAAAAAATCTGCTAGCCAGTGTCATTTAGAAATCTTGGAAGCGAACCTGAAGAAAGGAAAGACCAGCGGCCTGTTGATAGTTCCTCAGCGCGTTTTTCAAACATCCTTGCGGAGCGTGGCTGAGATTTCGCAGGTCATCGAGCAGTTGCTCCGCATTGTGATGCCTGTTCCAGACACCTGGTTTACCAGGAGGAGCAGCGTGGAGATCCTGGCCTCTGATAAAAATTCTTGTCTTCATCTTATCATTGAATGGGCTAATGCGGTTGCGTGCCTAAAGCGGGAAGTGTCAAAGGGTCGCCAGTAGCGAAAGGCAACGTCGTCAGAGACCATCAGAACGCCCTTTGTCTCCATGTTCAGCTGTTGAAAGCGCATGAGGCATCGATAGGCGTAGTAGCCAGAGTGCATTTCCTCAATCCGCACATTGAGACTGAGAAAAAAATTTGCACTTAAATGCGCAGAACCTCGGCGCTGAGGTGAATATGGCTTATGGGGCCAGAAATCTTAGGCAATGAGCCAAAAGAAGCAGCAGTGCGTGCCCTGGCTATGTCCTGAAATTTGAGTACTTTGATAAATGGCGTACATTTAAAACAATGAACAGTGAATGATGACCTGCAAGGAAGCTGAGCTGCAGAAAATCATGTGTGCAAAGACACCAGCATATACTGATTGAAGTAGGCCAAACAAATGAGTGGTTAGCTCTGCTTTGGCGTGATTGAAAGTAATCAACAGCACTGTTCTTTGCCATCTGGATCCATCAACTTTTATTGTTCAAAAAACTTGCAAAGCCTCGCTAACGGGTTCGACGATGGATTTAGTGGTAATAGTGGCAAAGTTTTCTCCTTTTTCATTGCGCTAGTTCCCAGGCAAAAGTCTGCCAGCTTGCCCCAGTGGAAAGATTTCGCCAATCTCAACGACGATTTTATCAGTGTATGAATTTACTTTTATGGATAGATAGTGTCGATGGAGAGTTTGGAGTGGTAAATTCTGGTCTACCGGGTTGTAGCTAAGAGGGTAGGGCGACATTTGCTTGGCGGCGCCTGTATGGTAGGAAATGAGTACCCAATAGCTGCTAAATCTTCCATAAAAGCTTCGATCAACTTTGCGTCTTTTATGCCCCAGAACTGTTCTGCCGCCATAGCCTAGAATCGAATTTGAATCAACGTTTCAAAATTCATAAATTTAGCGTAATAAAATAATGTAGTCCTCATAAATGTAAGCTTCAAAAGCAGAAAATGTAGTTAAATGATCTAAGAATAAAAAAACAGCAAATGATATGAGCAGAAAAAACGCACAAAGGCAAGACTAATGGCGCAATTGCGTAGATAAGCTTCGGTGCATTGCCTCTCCGTCCATCTCATCAAAAAATGCTTCCATGTGGCGTCTCCCTCTTTCCTCACCCGCGCCTTCACCTCATATGCAAGACCGCTCCTGGAATATGGGTCAGCGATCTGGGCCCCATCCTCGGCTGCAGAGATGAAGCAAGTGGAGCGCGTTCAACGCCTCTTCACTCGCTACATCTTCCGTCGCTGCAGGATGAGAATCCCTGACTCAGGCTATGCTGGCAGGCTGGCAATACTAGGGCTGGAGAGTCTAAAAAGGCGGAGAATCACGGCAGACCTCCTCCTAATCCACAAATGCTTCCACATTTGCCTCTTCCGCTCTGACCCACACTCAGCCCCATCTCCAGAGGAGCAGGAAGCCTGGCACGGGCACCCAATTTTCTTCCCACTTTTGCACTCCAACCTCCGCGGCCTTCACCACTTTGCTGAGACAGGGGAAGGAGTGATGGGCAGGCGCGAATTCTGGCCAAGGCGGGCTGCGGTTTGGTGGAGGCGCCTCCCCGCCAGTGCTGCAAAGGAAAAGCGACGGGCCTTCCTGGGAGCAGTCGGGGCAATGCTTGATGCCGATTTAGCAAACACAACCTGAGCATTCGCCCACTTGTTACCTAGGCCTTTAATTACTAAGCCGCAGCCGTCAAATGTTCAGTTTCACCTTGTATGTGATCCTGTCAACCCTCTCGTCCTTGGACGATGATAAAAAGAAAGTTGGCCAGAAAATGAATGAGTCGATCGGTATCTTCATAGAGTGGCTTCTCCGCAGTAAAATCGTCCAAAAAGTCGTGCTCATTTCTGAAGGTCACAGTCTTGGCCGGCCTTTGAGCCGCCCATTTCTTTCTCCCCTTTCAAACTTCTTCCTATCCTGTCCAAACCGAAAGCTGAGCCGTAGTCCATAGATTTGCATGATCCTTTGTGCCCAGTATGAGCGCCAGATGTCCCCCACTCTCCCTTCAATCACTCACTGCTTTCCATACTTAAATCATAGCCTTGTTTGAATAGGATGGTGAAGTTGAATGGGCAGGCATGAAAAGAACCATTGACGGTGACCGGAAGAGGCAGAGCCCAAAAGGCCTGGTAGTGGAACATGGTGGACTGTGCATTGAAGGGAGCGTAGAGGTGGCTGGGCAGGGTGACTGGGGCTGTGCCCCACACGCTCACGTTCACCTCCAGATGACCTCGCCGCTGCTTTCTCAACCATGCTGCCTCTTAGAGGAGAGCAACATCGATAGAGGATGGAAGCAGGGAAGGAGAGGACAAGGCGAGCAGACGATAGATGGCGTCCACGTCGGGGTCCCGTAGCACCAGACCTTGTTGGATGCTCGGCACTGGACCATCTTCGCACAGTTCCCCACTCTCTTCTTCTTTAGATTTAAAGCGACTTTTGGTTGAAATGGGCGGAAAGGAGAAAAGCCTTGATCGTGGACATCGGAAAGTGGAAATCCGCGCGGCCAAATATCAGGACGCCCAAAAAAAGCATAGAAGTTGAGAGACGTTCTCCCACTGCTACCGTTTGCTATGAAGCCAGATGTTCGTTCCTCCACGTTTAATTGATACTGAAGCAATTTCAAATTTATGATAAAGGGATTAATAGCGTTTTAGCTTTCGTGTCTCCGAAGATATTTATTAGGTTACGTCTTTCTCTTTAGGTAAAACATATTATATCTGGTACCATCGGCAGGCCAAATGTGGTCTCTTTTCTCCAAAATTTTGAATTGCCTTGAGTAAAAAGTCAAGGAAATACAATTTCTACTAGTGGAATCTGCTGCTTGGACAGTTGCATTTTGTTTTTGGCGCGCAGTTCAGTGTCTCTTTCCATGCGCGCCCAAAACAAAATGCAGATGACGCAGCAGATTCCACTAGTAGAAATTGTATTTCCTTGACTTTTTACTCAAGGCAATTCAAAATTTTGGAGAAAAGAGACCACATTTGGCCTGCCGATGGTACCAGATATTTCTTCCACTTTTAACATATTATATAACGTATAAATACAAATTTTATATTTTTGGTTATTTTTTAGTAACGATTTTATTGATAAATGAATAAAAAATAAACAAAACTTATTTAAATAAACTTTTTTTAATAAAAATAACAAAAAGAAAACATTTGTAAGAACAATGCAAATATATTGGCCAATTAAAATTTTTTGGGAATTTCTCTTGGGTTACAAAATTTTTGGCAATCGATATTTGGGAGAAAAGAGCTTTTATTTAGGCCTGCCGAGGGTACCAATAATTTTCTCAACTTGAAATACACAAAAATTAAAGTGAATCCATGAGAAGGACTCGAACCTCCAAGATTCATTCAGCAGTCCAATCGCTTGCACCACTACACCACTGGTGCATATGACTTCTTAACGTAACTGAAAAGCTAAATACATGAGGCCTAGGGACCCGGGGAAGAGGGTTGGGGGGGGGAATGAATACCTACTATCGTCCATTGAATAGATGCGGAGAAGAAGGAGAAGAAGGAGAAGGAGAAGGAGAAGGAGTTCGGACAAATAGTTTTGAGTGATTTTCTAATGATTGCTGCAAGTTTTGGGCGATTTTTCGCGAGTTTTGGACAATTTGATGATGCTCTTTCCAATGGCAAAAGAATCAGAACGATTGGATTCTTCTGAGAGGAGCAGGAGCCTTATCAATTTTAAGATCTAGCAATAACCCCAAAAACGTACACCTGGGTCGAAAAGAGGGGCTGGGCGCTGACACTTCGCTAACGCTCGCTCGCGCCAGCCCAATATATGATGCTTTGGACCAAAGAATGGCCGAATGACACACGAGTAGATCATTAAACTAACTCTTAAAGTAATTGGGTTGAGGTTAGTTTGTTGTGAGCAAATGCTCGTATTACCCTTTTGATCTGTCGATATTTTTAAAAATGCTACCTTTTCTCATGTGTTTTGCAAATGCTTTCATTCGGCCAGTTTCGTTGATCCAGTACTTTTGCTGCAAATGCAGTTTCAATTGGATTTGAAATGTTAGTTAAAAGTTTTCTCAGAAACCCAAAAAGGCAATTTAGAAAACAAAATTCGAACCACTATTCCATGCCTTATTTTAACGGAAAATATGAATATTCACATTCAGCAAATCCACGCTCCATCTGATGGGGTACATTTTGCATTAAGGCTGACTCCCTGAGCCCCCCCCCCCCCCAAGGTTTCACCCCCCCCAAAGGGTTTCACCCCCCCCCCCATGAGTTTCACCCCTCCCCCAAGAGTTTCACCCCCCCCCCCCAAAGGGTTTCACCCCCCCCCCCCCCCCCCCCCCCCCATGAGTTTCACCCCTCCCCCAAGAGTTTCACCCCCCCCCCAAAGGTTTCACCCCCCAAGGCATATATTGAAAATTTTTTTATTGCCTTAACATACTTCTCTTTACATATCTCGAAGTTTAAACTCACGGAATTTTCATGTAGATGATTAAATATCTGGTACCATCGGCAAGCCGAAAGTAAAACTCTTTTCTCCCAAAAATCGACTGCCCCGAGTATAAAGCCAAAGAAATATTCCTACTACTAATGTAATCTGCTTGTGGGGCATTTGCATTTTGTTTTCACGCGCAGTTCCAGGACTCTTTTCATGCGCGCTCAAACAAAATACAGATAACACAGCAGATTCCATTAGTAGTAGGAATATTTCTTTGGCTTTATACTCGGGGCAGTCGATTTTTGGGAGAAAAGAGTTTTACTTTCGGCTTGCCGATGGTACCAGATATTTCCTCAACTTTAAATATATGAAAATTAAATTATGTTAATTTAGGTCCTTTATTTTTTGTTCTGATTTATATTTTAGGTTTTATTTTATTAGATAAATAAATAAAAGAAAATAATAAATTGATTAGTGAAATAAAATTAAAATAAAGAACATTTGGAAAATAAAATAAGTGCATAATTTTTGGCAAATTTCTTGGCTAACGAATATAGTAGTGGAAAATATTATTGGCCTTACACTCGGGCAATCGATTCTTGGGACAAAATAGCTTTACTTCTCTCCAACATTAAATATACAAAAATTAAAATAAATGCTTGAGAAGGATTCGAACCTGCTAGTTTCGGCTCACAGTCCAATCGCTCACACCACTACACCACTGGTCCATATGACTCTGCATAGTTTAACTGAAGTATTATCAAGTATTATCATCAAGTAAAGGGTTGGGGGGGAGGTTCGAATGAATCGAATGAATACCTACTCTCGTTCATTAGCAGATGCAAAGCAGCAGCAGCAGCAGCAGGGCAGCAGCAGCAGCAGCAGCAGCAGCAGGGAAGGAGTTCGGACGGCACATTGTTTTGCATTTTTCTACACCAAATTGTGAACTTTTTGGCAGTTTCTCGCGAGTGTAGACTAATTGGAGGATGCTCGTTCCAATGCAAAAAGAATCAGAGCGATTGGATTCTTCTGTGAGGAGCAGGAGCCTTATCAATTTCAAGATCTAGCATTAACCCTCAAAACATACACCTGGGTCGAAAAGAGGGGCTGGGCGCTGACACTTCGCTAAAGCTCCGTTCGCGCCAGCCCAATACCTACTTTTTTTACAAACATAGTTAGTCTATACCTGATGGCGGGCGCATGCCTACCAGGAGTAGGGGCTTGTCCCCTACCAGGAGTACCTTTCAAGATTCCAACTCAAAAGCTTAGACGCATGCTCGTCCTCGACGAGGTCATGACTGTGGCAGTACCTACTAGTTGAGCACTTTAAAACATTAATGAACTGGGTAAGGACTTACTATGTTTAACGACTAACTATGTCCCTCGCGAGCCTTTAAAAAAGTCAGGTGGCTACGCCCTATATTGCGGTATAGACTAACTAGTAGCATGACGAACACGGTATAGACTAACTATGGTTCAAAAAAAGTAGGTATTTAATCATCTACATGAAAATTCCGTGAGTTTAAATTTCGAGATATGTACAGAGAAGCATTTTAAGCTAATAAAAATTTTTTCAATATATACCCTTTGGGGGGGGGGTGAAACCTTTGGGGGGGGGGGGGGGGGTGAAAGTCATGGGGGGGGGTGAAACTTTGGGGGGGGGGGGGGGTGAAACCTTTGGGGGGGGGGGGCTCCAAGGGTCAGCCTGCATTAATGCAAAAGAATCGGTCAGACAAAACCGCATCGACTTTGGGCAATGCTGTATGATTTAACGTAGATAAAACAAATGCAGTCTATTTTAAGATGAACCCATTTTTCTCACCGCTGAAAATGAAAGATTTAGAAAATTGTTCTTCACTATTGGTTCCCTTCAAAATTCCCTTTGAATAAGTCTTAACGTCAGCTCTGCAGAAGCTAAATTCAAAAAAAGAAGGGTGGCCCTAATTGATCGATTTTCCTTTTTGCTACGCGACTGCTCACCTTACCCTCACTTTAATGCATCATCAACCATGGGCTCCGCAATCACCAAGGACACCCGATTCTGTAAAACACTAAGCGCTCACTTATCACTTTCAGTTCATAAACAAATGCGAGAATTGTTCCGTTAATTCTTGCTGGTGGTACCAGATATGGTACCTAAATCTCTAAGCATCTATTTCGGCTTACATGCATGAAAAAATGAGAATGCGAAAAACAGGAAATTATAATTGGGTCTGCACACCACATTCGCAATATTCTCGTTTATGCGCCATGCACCTTTCCCAGCAACGCAGGCAACCATACTATGCTTCAATCTTTAACCAAGATATGAATGCTCGTTTTACAAGTATAATGGCGCAAAGGTAACCGCGAAGCTTTCGGTATTGCATTTTGGAAGCAGAGACCAGTTTAATCAGCGAAAAGTAACACATTTTGAGCATCATGTTTTTGAATTTTGAAAATCGGCTAAGTAGTGGTTGAGATCTCGAACTTGAACAAATGGGAAAATTTCTGTCAAGTGTTTCAAAGTTGTCGCGAACCAAAAAAGATTTAAAATTTCAAAAACGTTTCCAAGGGAGAAAAATTTTAAATATGAGTGAAATACCACTTCCACCCTGCCAAATTTGAAATAGTAAAAATTACCTTTCCAGAAAAAAAAGTTTGTCAAAATCCGTTGAGAATATCCACATGTTCTAAGTAATCATGAGTTATCGTTCTGCTGAAGGCAATCCAAACTTTTTTCTTAGCTTTACCAGAATTCGCATTTCTTAGCATTTCTTAGCTTCTTAGCATTTCTTAGCATTACCGGCAGAATGACCTAGTTGCTTTCAATTCTAGCGGCCATTTCTTTCATCATTGTAAAAAAAACGAAGAATAAATATGTTGACTAGACCGTTGGCTATCATAGCAAAGGATTAGTGAGGGGGTGTGAAGCAAAAAGGGTGCTAGTGTGCCAAGGCAGCAGCGGCGATGACGCGCACAGCCTCCCACGTCTCCCGCCCCGTCGGCAGCAGCAGCTCCGGACTCGGGAAGAAGGCGTCCAGCCCGTTGTAGTGATCCTATGCCTCCCTGCGCTACTTCACCAACTCTCCGCCGCCTCCCCAGACCTTGTCGGGGCGCAGTTCGAGGAGGTAGGCGTACTTGATGCCCGCCTTCTCCTTCATCCAGTCCAGCGCCGTCCCACTTGCTGGATCTGCACTCCATCTCTTGCTCCTCAAAGCGCCTCCATGGAAGGAAGGAGAGGCGGACAAAGCTCGTCTGCACTGGAGCCCACGTCGTACTCCGTCCCGTAGCGCTTGGCCAGGGCAGAGCGAGCCTCCCAGCCTACGCGCTCCTGCACTTCGCCAATCAGCCCTGGAGCTGGGAGGAGCAGAAGGATGGCTGGAACGAGATCTTTGACGTCGCTGGGGTAGGCCCCGCGGAAGGCAGCCGAGGAGTAGGCCAGGATCTGGCTGTAGCTGTGCAGGCTCACAAAGGCCTTCACACGTCGGCGACGCGGCCACACATAGTCCCTCAAGGCAGCAGTTGAATGGTTGAGGGTAAAGGAGGGTGTAAAGGAGGAATTGGACCGAATGGCTCGAGTTTCTGGCTCACTGAAGGGTCGAGGGCCTGGGAATACGTCGGAGCATGGATCCTCGCTGGTGTCTGGGCCGCCCCACTCCACGTTCCAGTTCCTGTTCAGGTCCACGCCCGGGCAGCAGCGCTGCGGAAAGGCCTCGTGGCAGATGGGCGGCGAGCGGTTCTTGCGCCAGAAAGCAGCCTGCGAAAAAGCTGTTCTTCTCTTTGACGGCTAAGAGGGGAGAGGAGAAGGGACTCTGGGGATGGTGCGAGCTTGCCAGGTGTGCTGATAGCCGTCGGGATTGGAGGTGGGCAGGATGATCCAGCGTAGTTTTTGCACCAGCTTGCGGATCACTCCATCGCGCTTGAAGTCACCCACAAGCTGCAACCACAACAAATCTATGCAGCATTAGAGCATCAAAATGGAACTAGGTCGATTTTGCAATTTGCAATGATCTCTATGGTTTTTAGACCAGCATAAAAATAAATTTGGTTGATAAAAATGAAGACTAAGAAGAAATAATGAAAAGTAATGATGGTGCAGGCTGAAGAAACCTTGGACATGATGTAGAGGGCAACGTGGGGTGCGATCCACTCTCGGGCATGCATGCCGCCTTCTATCAATATTTCCGGCTTCTCCAGATATGGATTGCGCACGTTGGTAGTTATCTTCAATATGCCCACGCCTCAGGACCTACTGAAAACTTTGCAGAAAAGCTCACCTCCACAGCAGATATGAGCAGTCCGTTGTGCGTTGTGCCCAAACGACGCACTCTGGCCAAACGCGGGAAGTTCTTCTCCAAGCTCTTCATATAGGCGTCCATCTGAGCTGGTCTTTTTATCAGTTGAAGATGCGGGAGGGGAAGGCAGTGGACCTCATGAAGGGAGTGATAGCGGGTGAGCGGAATGAAATGCGCGGCACTGGAGTCATCGTGCTGTCGACGGCTCCAGGTCTGCAGCTGCTCCTCCCTGACCAGCTTCTGTTCTAGGTACCTCGCCAAATCTACTCTCTCCTCATCTCGTCCAACTGCTTTCTGCATGGAAAGAGAAGGCACACCTCTGCACGTCGTCAGTGAGGAGGGAAGTGTTGAGGCGAGCCCTGTGGAGTTTCCGCTGAAGGGAATCAGCGCTGTGGGCAGCAACTAGAAGGTCCACTGCCTCGCCCACCCTGGAAGGCTTGTCCAGGAAATTCACCTTCAGCCTTTAGTAATGAGGGTGGAATAGCTGGAAAGTTGATCACCTCAAGAGCAGAGTAATTGGAGCGCAACTGCTGCAGAGTGCTCAGCTGGTCCTCATCACCCGCTGTCGCGCGAAGCATCAGCATTCGCTCCGCTCCAGCCCTGGACAACGGAAACATAGGTCAAAGGGGGTAAAAGAAAGAGGAAGCAGAATGTAGGGTAGGACCATGAGAAGCTGAGGAGGAAGAAGACGGGTAGGAGAAGGTGGAGGGTCATGGCCACTGGGGCTCAGGCGGTGAGTCCAGTTTGGTGCATTGCGGCGAGAGTGAAATCCCCGTCGCCTACCGCAGAACTGGACATTTTCTGCCGCCGACAAGACGCCCTCTGTCTCCTCTCCATCTCGATGAAAACGCTCCCATCCTCATCCACTCTCATTATCCATCCCCCCTCCATACCTCCCTTTTAGCACATCTCTTCAAATCTTCGTCAGACCGATCACAAAAAACCCTGTGGTTCAGTTGAAGTATCTGCCTCTTGGCACGTCATTAATTTTCTTTGTCTTTTTTTGCTGCGCTGCTTTGGTGGTGATGTGCTTGTAACTTTATCCTTCGGTCTTAAATTAAAGAAGGCATGATCGTAAATGACTAGACTACTAGAGGATAGGGAGTAGATGTTAGGAATGAATCAGGGGTTGGGAGTGCAGCTATCTTGCCACATGTCCAGGTGAAGCTGGGCCAGCTCCACCAGCACCTCGTCGGTGACGCAGGATAGGAAGGCATCACGACGCACCTTCGCATCCGCCGCCGGACAGTTGGCCTGCGCTACTCTACTCCATAGTCGGAAGAAAGGATGGGGAGGGAAAGGGACGGGATCGCGTATGGCGTTGCAGGCGGCCTCAGCGGCAGCCAGGACTTCGGGATCGTTGGTGACTGGGACGCAGGGATTCAGGTCCGCTGGTAGGCCCAGACCCTCCAACTCCCGCTTGCACTCGCAGTCCTCAGCCTCGATTTTGTCCTCCGTGTCATCGATCTGGTCATCGTAGCCTTTGTTGCCGGTATGGCGCCCCACGCCCACCAACGGCGGGCATCGACAGGGCCTCAAATAGAGGACAGACACTCACAGCAGAGTTTTCTGGCTTGCAAGGGAAACCATTTGAAGGTCTCCTCGTCGAAATTGGCCTGGAGGTTGGGACGTGAGTAGCAGTCCTTGAAGAGTAGGCTGCTGTTCCAGCAGGTGAGGTCGTCGAGCTGGAAGGCGTCCAGGTTGCCGCAGTAGCCCAGCACTCGCTCCTAGCACCAGGATTAGGGTGGAGGAAGAATAGGAGAAGTGGCTGGGATACGGAGTAGATGCGAGTGTTGGCGAGCAGGTCCACACAGCCCAGGTACCAGCGGTAGCCGCTCGCGCTTATCTTGAACTCCCGCTCCACGGTCCCGTCGGGGTGCTGCTGCGTGGAATCCACCATCAGATCTGCAATCCTCATTCTCCCCACCCATCCTTCCGAACCCCTGGCCAACTGCATCTTTGTCCGTTCTTGCTGAAAAGGGGGACAATGCGGACGACATCCAGCGCCAGCTTGCATGCAGCCACATCCGCTTGTGCCACGCCTCAACTTCCCCACCACCCTCTTCCAGGCCCAGTCAGAAACCAAAGGAATAGGAAACCGTCCACTGAGCAGGAAAAGACGCAGCCGCTGCTCATGCTGATCTCCACCTCCTTCCCGGCCTTGAGGATGAGGATTTTCACGCCGCGCAAGTAACCCGCAGTCTCTGACACCTTCAAATCCCCACACTGCTTCTACCCAGCCAGAGAGGGAGGCAGAAGTTTACGTCCAGCCAGATCTTGAACTGAGCGTCGCAAGCGCTGAGCCCGCAAGTCCCGGCCATCATGTACTCCTGCATCCTTTTCTTTGGTGATGGGATGAGGTGATGAGGGTCAGGAACCTCGTCTTTCTGGCCCCAGTAGAGGCCGCGGCCGTAGAAGCGGTCCAGATAAACGCCGTCGAAGGTGGAGTAGTGCGGGTCGCTGCAGGCTCGGCAGCTCCTGTAGCCCCCCGGCGCCACTGACAGCACCGACTCTCCTCCCATCACCTCGACCACATTCCCTCCCTCCACCACACTCCCTCCCTCCACCACATTCCCTCCCTCCACCACACTCCCTCCCTCCACCACACTCCCTCCACTCTCCCCACCCGACACCGCCCCTGCCCCAGACACCGATGCCCCACTGGCCATGGCCGCTGCGCCGAGAATGAAGGACACTTGGAAGGGGCTCATCTTTGCTCTGGCTCTGCTTAGAGGCCCAGTTGTGGGCCGACTTTTATACACCGAAGCTGCCGTTTTTGTCACCCATATTCACCTGTTTCGATTCTCAGCCTCCCTCACCCCACCGGCCCTTCCTACACTGTCTCCTCAACCTTTGCCCCCCATCAAAACAACTCCTCCATCCCTCCAACGTCGACCTAGTCCTTGCATCAAGGCAGCGCGACATCACCTTCCCCTTCCCTTCCTCCCTGCATTTAGCAGCTGTTTCATTTTCCCAAACCCACTCTCTCTGTTGATTATGACAGCCTAGAGACACTCAAAAAACAGGCCAACGCTCATGGCCTTTTTCCCACAGTGCCATTTCACTGAATTCCTTAGACCAGAATTTAATTGTCTTTGCTGTTGTTGGATGTGTTTTCTGCATTGCTTATCCGTAAACGCATAAATGTACAATTATTTTTCATTAATAAAAATCTAATGGCATTCTAAGAGCAGTGAAGAACTAAAGCACACAGAAGTTTGGCGGACGAAGATAGATCAGGATAGGAACAATAACTTAAGGAAGGAAGCAGGTTGGAAGAAAAGATGTAAATTTAGGAGCGCCTAAAGTGCTGTGGGTATTTGGCCTGGAAGAAGCGGCGGCGCCTATTGGGGGAGGTCATGTATCCGTTGCCGGAGTAGCGATTGCGGCGTTCCCGCGGAGCTGTGGCCGAAGGCGCCATCAGAATGGTCCCCCTACCTCTCCCTCTACCGCTCTGCACCGCCTTCAACACAGCCTTCCTTCACTTACCGACATGCCATGCCGCTTTCAGTGCAACAATTTACGCAAAAATTTTGCTATTTTTATGCATACGATTTATTTATTCATCGAAAATAAAAACTGAGGTGAGGTGAGACTTCGCGTGATTTTACAATCCGATCTCATTATGAGGTAGGAATTCTATTTAATTCTATCCAAAACTAAATTGAAATTCAAACTTATTTTTAAATTTCAAAAATTCGCAAAAACTATAAATTTGAGTTTTGCCATCTCTACCAGAATACTCTACCAGAAGTTTTAAAAACATGTCTAACTTTGATAAAAATTTAAAAAAGGGGGATTAAACATTTTTGTCCGCATTCTTTTCTCAGACATTTGACTTTCACAGATAAGCTCTTTTAAAATGGCATTTTTTCTGCTAACTAGGTAACATTAGAGGGGAGCTTCTTTGTCTTGCAAGCTACACACCTTAATTACTATAAAAATGGGGAAAACCACGACTTTTCGTTGCACCTTGGACTTGGCTGAAAAATGTTACCCGTATTTACCTGGCCTCTAAACTATTTTATTTCGTTTCTGCAAACAAAGCCGGCCTGATGAGTTGACAAAAAGTCTCACCTGAGTTGGAACGGATGGCAACGATTGATCACTGACTCGCCTTAGGCCACTGGTCAGCACAGCAGACACCTTCAAACCTTATCCTTTCCTTAGCCTAGACATGCTGGAGAGTGGTTGCCTTGGGCTCGGGAACGGGTGGAGCGGAGTGGCGCTTGGGCGCCCCAACTTTAGCCGGCTGACAGGGCCGGCGACTGAAGCCCAGCTCTTCCGTCTCCTCCCTCCAGCTTCCCGCTTCCACCTCCCTCGAGCTCCCCTCCTATCAACTCATCTCCTATGCCCCTAGCCACCCCCCGGTCCCAGTTGGAGGCAGCTGAACCTGACAGGGCGGACTGAACTGGGTGGCCACGGCGCTGGGGACTTTGACTGGGGAGGGAGAGGGCGGCGTGCGCTTGGGCTGAGGCTGTAGTAGGAGTGGAGAGGGGCTGGCGGGTCGCTTGGGGGCCTTGGCCTTGGCCAGGAGTCGGTTGGAGGCCTCCTTGGCAAGCTTCTTCTCCGCTTCACTTCGAGGTGCTGCTTCCCTCTGCTTCGACATCTCCTTAACTCCCAGGAGTCGCCTCCACACCGCTAAAAAAGCGTGCCCCGCTTTACTCATATGCTAGCAAAAGTCATGAAGTATTACTAATGCATGAGTCTGAAACAAAAGAAGAACGGTAACATCTCCTATGAATAAGTCGTTTTTAATCAGGAACATTGTTATTCACGAGTTTATCTCGCCGGCTTTGAATCATAATCGTGACAATTACTCATAAACATGCCAAAGTCACGGTTGGAGTTCAAAAATGTAAGAATTTGACTGGTTTTGAGGCTTAAATATGATAATAAAGTGCTCGAAATTAAAACAGCACTTATGTCATGGCTCTTAAATATAATGGAAAAGAAATTTGTTAAATAAAATATGAAGCATTCAATACATTTCAAAAAAAATATTTCAACAAATAGTTAACTTGCCATGCTCTTTGCCCAAAACTATTAGAGCTCTGCCCTAAATAATACCTCAAGCTACCCCCGGTTGTTATGGAGCTTAAGTCAGCTCTTTAGCACTCGCCACTCTAATTTGAGCATTAACTATGACTCTTCAGCCATAATCAGCGACGCAGACGTGCAAAAACTGGGTAGACAAGTGAAGTACGGGCGGCCTATTAGGAGAAAAAGAAGGAAGAAGAAGGAGTTAAAATCGCTGGAGGCTGTGTCTGGCCAGGCCCTGGATTGGAATGAAAACAAGCATAAGGAAAGGCTGCAAAAGTCAAAGGTCACGCTGCCCCTCCTCTTTCCTCCTCCCGTCCCATTTGAATAAATTGTCCATCTTTCCAATCTCTTCCCTTCCCAAACCCTTCTCCTCCTGCCTATCCCTTACCCAGCTACTCCTGCCTTGCTGCAAAGCTGACATTCTGAGCAGGCTCCCAATTTCCAGCCCACCCGCAGTACGGGTGATTGGCCACTTATCCCAAACAACCCCTTTCGCACTGCTGAATCTACAAGCGAATAACGAAAAGACTACCCGGCCTTTGAAGCTGGGCCAGTTTTCGTTCCAGATACAGCTCCTCCGCGTTCAATCGTCCAAGGCCCAGCTTAATTGACCCTCAAATTTACTCTATTCCCGTTTCTGATCTATTTTCTCGAAAATAGCTATAGAATCAAGGGTGACAGAAAAGGCAGCAAAATTTTAGTTTTACCACTTGGACTCTGATGAGGGATGCGACAGATAAGGGATGGAGAAGATTGGGCGGTAGCACGGGAACCTAAAGTAGGCCATGTTTAGATGTCGACTGGGTCAAAACAATTCTGGACGCCTTGCCAAGCGTTAACTTGGGCATTAAGCATTGACATTAGAAATCGGCTACCTTTATCAGGCGACACTGTTGCTGGAATTGAGGTAGAAGTCAGCTGAGCTTGATCGGTCGGCACTTTTTTCTCCCTTTCTTCAATTCACCACCGAATTGAGCAAAAACCTATCTCTGTGGCTTCAATACCCCTGTTGGATCGGGCTTGATTCTTTCGGCGCTGACGTACTTCCATTCGGATGATGAGCTGGAGAGAGCGACAGATCTCATGATCTCTTCCATAGCGCACTCTTTGCACTTTCAGCAGCTCATCCGCCTCCACTTCCACATCTTCCATCTCTTCTGACATTCTCGCAAATACTCTGCAATTTCCATTTCAAACATTGCTAGCTTTGCTAGCCATGAAGACAAACTTTCTGCTGCAATAGGAGCTTTAACGAGTACATAAATAAATGGCTGACTCCTAGAACCCCCCCCCCAAGGCTTACACCCCCCCAAACTTACACCCCCTCATGAATTACACCCCTCCCCCAAGAATTACACCCACCAAATGCATATTGAAAATTTTTTTATTGCTTTGACATACTTCTCTTTACATATTTCGAAATTTAAACTCACGGAATTTTCATGATTAAATAAATGATTAAATACCTACTTTTTTTACAAACATAGTTAGTCTATACCGGATTGCGGGCGCATGCCTACCAGGAGTAGGGGCTTGTCCCCTACCAGGAGTACCTTTCAAGATTCCAACTGAAGGGCTTAGACGCAAGGACTAACTAACTTAGGGCTTTTAAGGACTAACTATGTTGAGGACGAGCCTTTGGAAAAGTTAGGTGGCTACGCCCTATATTGCGGTATAGACTAACTAGTAGCATGACGAACAAGGTATAGACTAACTCGGTATAGACTACCTAAAAAAGTAGGTATTTAGTTGGTGTCAGTACTTTGCCGGACATTTTATTGTCACCATGACGTTGCACTTTGCCGGAGTTTTTGTTTTTGACTTGTAGTTGGCCTAGCGACCGATAGGGAGCTACTACGGCTACCACCATAAGTCGTGTAGTACCAAGGACTGACAATAGTACCAGGAGTCGGGCGAAGCCAACACAAGAACTTCAGAAAAATTGAAAAAAACAAATAGTCCGGCAAAGTCTGTAGTCCGGCAAAGTCCAGAGTTTATGTCCGGCAATGTTCAAAAAAAAAGTAATAGTCCGGCAATGTACTGGAGGGATTTAGTTGTTTAGAAAAAAATTCCTTGAGATTAATTTTCGAGATATGTAGAGAAAAGCATATTAAGCAAATAAATTTTTTTCAATATATACCCTTTGGGGGGGTGTAATTCTTGGGGGGGTGGGTGTAAATCTTGGGGGGGGGTGTAACCCCTTGGGGGGGGGGGGGTGTAAGTCTTGGGGGGGGGGGGGTTCTAGGAGTCAGCCATATAAATTATCCTAATTATGCTAATAATCTAATTATTCCAAAACAACCAACAATGATTGACATTGTTGCTTTAAATGGTCAGTCTTGGAACGGCCGGTATTGCAAACAAGGGCGTTTGTGTGTACACAAAAACGTGGGGGGGACTGGTAGTGTAAGACGCCACACGCAGAGAGGGCAAAAAGTGGAAGCGCGGGAATTGGCCTGTTCCTCAGCTGGGGGCCGCGAGAAGGAGGCGACAGTAGTGATGCATAGGTACCCACCCTATCACTTTACGCTCACTTACACCAGTTCAAGCAACACTCCACTTCTTCCCTCATTACGTCTCTTCACTACAGTGGAATGAATTCTGCTCAAGCGACCTGATTGAGTGAAGAAGTACCATTATCTGTAATTGACTTTGCAGAAAAGGAGCAATTAAAGAGTTCAACAGAGCTGCTAAATGATCAGCCTATGTGCTCACTTATTTGTGATTTTGCCGAATCAAAACTGACCTTTCGACGTTAATAGAAGAAAGTAAAGCTAAAAGGTGTACGATCCTAGGGCGCGACAGCGCCCTAGTTATGAATGGGTGATCGAGTTTTTGGGTGGTCGCATGTCCCGAGATTCAGCGCCTTGGATATTGGATGAAACCATGGACATATATACATCAATCGAAAGCTTGAAAAGAGATCTCGAGGGGGAAAATCGTGAAATATTGATTTAGGGCTCTAATTTTTGGAAATATTTCAAAAACTAACAAAAAATGGGAAAAAATTTGACATCTCCAACTTTAAAGTGTTCTCATTTTTGAACAAAAGCAAAATTCAAAAATCGAAGAATTACGTGTTTTAGCAAATTTTTTCAGCTTTCTAATGATTTTATTTGTGTTACAGGTTACATGGAGAAATTTCTCAATCAATTCACGTTTTTGAGTGCGATTGGGTCCGACTTTGTGCTCTACCCATTTCGCTTATGTTTCAATGAAGCCAAACTGCGCAGTTTTATTCAAACTGATGCGCAGGTTAGCTTGTATGCAATAGGTTTGTGAGCTTTATAGGGTATTAGAAAGTGACGTCGACCCAGCTATGAATGGTGGTATATATCACAAAAAATCAAATTTATTGAAGGACTTCTCGTTTGAAACCTAGGACATATGTTCGCATCAATCGAAGCCAAATGGCTGCTCCAGATGGCAAAATTCTTGAAATTTTGAAAGGTTCAGCATTGTTTGAAGCCTTGTTCATGTGGCAAAACTGGCTAGTCTTTTCCACATGAACAAGATATAGACAAGAATAAAATGCTACAGCATGCGAAGCTTATGAATTTTCGATCATCAAAAAGATCTAGACAAGATGTAACACAATCGTGATTTATTTTGGTTTAAATTGAGCATTTCAATGGTTTTGTCCATCTAAAAACTACACTGCTCATTCATAAGCAGGCGGCAATGTTGGCACAAAGAGCACAAAAACATTAGAAAAAGTAATAAAATAGAAAATAACAAAAAATAAAGTAAAATTGTTTTAAAATGGCATAAATGAAATTTAAAAAAATTGATGCGTTTTTTTGATATAATAAAACTAAAATTTTATTATTTAGGCATAGAAAACAAACAATATCGAAATCAAATTGAAACAAGCTAAGGTAACATCAAGTTTTGCAGGCATTTAAAATGTGATAACTTTTAATTGTTAATCATACTTCAGTTGGAGCATTTAATTCTTTTTTTGTGAGGCCTAAAAAGTACTAAGGTTAAAAAATTAATTTGAAAAATTCATTTAAAAATTAATATAAATATTTTTAAAAAGTTTAGCAAAAATTGACGATAAACAAGATATTGAATATACTACTGAGGAATGGTTTCTGCCACAAATTGCCGCCTGCTTATGAATGAGCAGTGTAGTTTTTAGATGGACAAAACCATTGAAATGCTCAATTTAAACCAAAATAAATCACGATTGTGTTACATCTTGTCTAGATCTTTTTGATGATCGAAAATTCATAAGCTTCGCATGCTGTAGCATTTTATTCTTGTAGTTAAATGTGGACCCGAATAAGCAGGGATTCTTTTTCTGGCAAAGGCCGAGGGGGCAGGTGAACTGGGTGAAGCTCTGATAAAATGGATTTATCCAGCGTTATATATTACCTCAAGAAACTGCTGGCATGCCATTTGATATAAGGAAAGAAGGACAAGATTGAAGCTAAGAAGCTTCAGAAATTCGCTGCCAATTCGGACACCATTCTAACACATTAATTTCATATATTTTTCGTTTGGGGCACTAAAACATGTTGATAATAAGAAGTTAAAATGTGGTGTTCAAATGATGATGAACATGTAATTGCTTGTGAAACAAATGCCATAAGTTTATTTAGCTATTGCAGTCTTTTTGGACATTTTTGGCATTTTGAAATCAATGCTGCGGTAATACGAGAGGGAATTACCTTCAGCAAATAGACAACAGGAGAAGACATGAATGAGAAATAAAATATCCAGCAGGGATGGCGCTGATGAAAGCGGTTTGGGAACAAGTTGGTGCTTGAGAGCGGTGGGGCGGACTCTGGGCTCCATGTAGATGCAGGAGGAGATAGCAGCTCTGCCCCTACTCCTCATCTCCTCTCCTCCTTCAGCACTCCTCCAGCCACACAAGCCATGTTCGGACCCACCCTACTCTGCCTCTTGCTTTCCTCTACCAGCGCTAACGTTTACCAAAGTTCCATCATAGATTAGCGTTTGGTAAGGCTGGGGCATGAACTTGAAATTGCAGAATGGCTGGGATATAGCGTGTCCTCCTCTATTCAACGGTACAGCAATCGAGGTAGGAAAAGTGGACTCCTTAGGAAGTTAAGAAGTTAAGAAAGGCTGTCTGCTCTAAGGCTTCGACGTGGTGGACGGTGGCCCAGTGGGTAGCAATGCAGACTTGAACTGCGGTTTTGAGGTTATCTTGCAGACAGATGCATCAAATAGTGTCATGTCGTAGAAGATTGTGTACTAGATGCGATATCGCGCAGAAGCCTGCAGTGAACAATTTTCTGACTGCAATGATTACGAGGCTGGAGTATAGATAGACGAGTATTGAGGGCGATTGCTGCTGGGCCAACATGGGCTCCCGCTATGACCAGAACGACTGGCTCACTGCAACTGCGAGTGGACTCACTGTGGACGACTTTTACCGACGCTTCGGCCCCTTCCCCATCGCCAGCATCGCTTCTGTCTCCCCTAGTCACTATTTCCTACCTTCCTCATCCTCCATAAAAGCACAAAAGTCAGAATTGGTTGAGACGGTCGGTTCCTGGTGGTGGGTACGGAGAGTGCGCAGGGCAACGAGATGGCCATCCTCCAGTCCTGCGCCCTCGGCTGCATCGGCTCCAACGCCCGCATCACGCTTCGGTGCCCCCTCTCTCAATCCCCAGCTCCCTCAGCAGGTCCCCTGGATGCCAGATCCTGGCAGACAGCCTCGGTGGATCTGGAGGTGTGCGTGACGGACTCGGTGAGCCCGGGCGAGATTCGCGGCTGCAAGCTCGTCCCCAAGGAGGCCAGCGGCCAGTCCTACACCATCCAGCTGGACAACCCGCCCATGGTGCCTCCTGTTAACTAGCCTGTTTGAAAGACGGTGGCTGGTTGAGGTGCTGCCGCAATTTCTCATCGTCGCCTCCAACTTCATCGGAGAGGAGGGAGATGTGGTCATGATCGATGACATCTTTGTCGAGGCCAACGTTCGCAGTGACTGCGTTCCCACCCCTGGTTAATTTCCGCGACAATCGAAGTGCGGATAAATTTTTGGCTTTTTTTAAATGCTTTACGAACCTATTCCATAAGTTTTGCTCCAAACAATTGATAGTTTTAGGGCTTGTTGTGATAGTGATCACGATTGCTGAATATTTCTAACGGTTTACAGCGCCAAAAGTGGAGCCGTCTGGCTCAGGCAACGGGGGCAAGGACGTGTGCAGTCAAATCGCTTGCAGTTTTGAAAACGGTTTCCATCTTTATTTTACGGCCCATTCTGAACTATGAACTGCAATCCTGTTCTTTTCAAAATGAATATACTCTAGAGGTTTGAGGGACAATGTGCGGGTACCAGAACGACGAGGACGTGGGAATCGCCATCGGCGGGGACCTGAAGCTCTTCGGGGCCTACACGGAGCAGTCCATCAAGGACGCCGCCACTCCCGGCATCCGCAACCCCGTCACCGGCATCCGCAAATCAGGTTCCCCTCCCCTTCTCAACTTCATCCCAGATGCTAATAGCTGTCCAGCTACTGAAAATGCTGGCTTCCTGGCCGCATACCTTCCGGGAAGACCAAGCAAGGCCGCGCTCTCTCTCCTCCACGACTTTGCCCAGGAAACAACTGTGAGTTGGCCCAATTGAAGTTTGGGCAATGGGGCAAGCTTTGGTGCTGCAGGTGGAGTTCTGGTACTACGTGGCGACGAAGAACGTGGACCTGCTCGTCTGCTGCGACAGCCTCGCCAACTGCCCCCTGGAGATCATCAGCGAGATCGCCACACCTGCGTAGCTCTCTCTTCCTTTTCCCATTCATTCTAGCAAAACAGCCTATATACTCAGCCAAGGAAGAGGGAATGTGGCAGAATGATTGAGGGAGGCGGCGGCGTTCCGAGAGTGGCGCTCAGCTTCGGTGACATGCCCGGCTGGGAGCTCGAAGCTGATCTTCGTCTGCGACAACCTGGGCGAGCTCCAGGGCGCCTGCGGACTGGACGAGATTCGCCCGGCTGACTGCCCCGAGAATGGAGCGCTTCCGGAAGCCGCTCCCTCGCCGCAGGTCCTCTGCCCGCTGATTGCAATTGGTTAGGGCAATGGGAGAAGGGCGTTGAGGCTCTGCGAAGAGTGCTGCGAGCCAGGGCGTTGGCCAGGCGTCGATTGGCTCTCAGGGCGGCGCGGCGAAATCTTTGATGCTGCCTTCTGAATGAATCTTGCATGCTGCTGCAGTCCAGTTTTTATAAATCAGTTGCTTTTTTGAATCATTTGACATTTCGTAAAGATTATACCATACTCTTCAAAAGGTAGAAATAAAATTGAATAAGGGTCTGGAGGACGAATTTTAAAAATGACCCAAAGCCCTTAATGAACTAAATCGATTTCCGCAGAAATAAGAAAGTGAAATTGTAATAAGTCAGTACAAAATGAATAGTTAATACCTTTAACTGGACAAAAATTGCATGAAATCAAATTCATTATCAAACGATTGCAAAACCTTCTTTTCCTTTTACACCATTACACTGCATATTCTGCAAAATTGCAGCGACGTATCGGCAAAATGTTAGAAGATGTTTGAAAACATTTAGAAAATGTTTGTGTAAATTAAGAGTAAAACTTTTTGTGCAGAGGTATATGCGATTGGAGTGAGTGGGCGAAAGTTGAGCAAGGCATCTGGGAGAAGGGCAGCACAATGCTCCTGGCCCAAGGACTGACTCAGACTGAAGGCATAGGCTGGTGGCATCAGAGCACTACCATTGCTTCCAACAACGCCTCCATTCCTCCCGCCCAGGCCAGCATCCTGCCATAGTGGAGATGAGCAGTGTCTTGGTGCCCGTCAATGCTCTCCTGGGCGCTCCACTTGTCCTCACACCTCCGCAACAGAGCATCCCTCGTTGCTAGCACGCTTTGCCAAATGAATGCTCACATGACTATTTTCAGTCTCCAATTGCGAGGCAACATCATTTGTATCTTTGGAGGGATTGCCGATTGACCAGGTACTGCATTTGCTCTCTAAATACAACTCTAATAGCAGCAGGGAAAGCAAAAGTAAAGAAGTAAATGGTTGGAAGGTGTGGAAGCTTCGGTTCACCAGCCTGTTCTCCACGTTTTTTACCCAGGTGAGAATGAGATTTCACAATTTTTAAGCTATGTAAGAATTAAAACCTGAAGTATGGACACCTGTGGAGCTTGGCGCCGACGGAAGAAGTGCCCCTCGGTCCTTGGCACATTTTCAATGACGATGCCAAGATTCGCTTCGATTGCTTCGTTACTTTTTCAGCTTTATTAAATCACAAAATTTATTTGCTCAATTTGGTCCATTTTTTGAAACTCGACCTCATTGAGGACTGCGGGAATGGATGGACGTCTATGAAAGGGCGCGTGAGTTTTTGGTTCAGTCTCATGGCTGGCTCCATGCCCACTCAAGGCCTCGTCCTCTTCAAACTATTCGGGCAGCGGTGTAAGGCCTGTGGCAGTCCGCAATTCCAGCGACCCCTTTGGTACCCAAGGGAGGTGGAAAAGGTTGCATTCCGGCAAGCTCAAATTTGGGCCCTTGCAGAGGATTTGGAATGCTTACTGTCATTTTTGTACTTCTCCAACCCGAAACTAAGAATTCCTTCAAAATTTGTGGTTTATTCCAGCGAGGCGTGTGATTTGTTTGAGGTGGTGTGGAATGTGTATAACAAGGTTGGGGTGCTGGTGTATGGGCTGACGGGAGCAGAAAGTGGCATCGTGCGTGAACGCCGACAAGGCAAGCCTCGAAAAGAGCACGTATCTACTGACTGTGAAGCTTGCAGGTTCTTTTAAATCAATCTTTCGCATTTTATTTAGTCTCAAAAAATAGTCTCGAAAAGTTATAATTTCAGAAAGACTTTGAAAAATACGCATAATTTTCAGTTTTGCAGCTTAGGTATATGCTCGGTGGGAACGCCTGCAAGCTGAAAAGTGCTATTTTTGGCTGCGAATCACACCTTTACTATAGTTGTTCATTAGTATCTATATCCATCTCAATCACAAAAATTATGATTCAATTTGACAGAGTGGAAAAATATGAAAATAAACACACACTATACAGAAATCACAACCATACAGAAATTGAAATGCCCTGACTTCTGTAGCTGCACTGGTGAATGGGGGAGGCGAGTGTGGAGGCGAACTGCTGTGCTTATATGTGTGTCATTCCAAAAAGGGGCTTCTTCGTTTGGTGGGCATTTTGTAGGTGGCCGTGACCTTGGTTTTCGCAATTCGAAATCCTTCCGATCGACCACCGCCCAAGTGCTGCAATCGAATATTCTCCAGCTCTTAGCTTGACAAAACTTAAGAATATGATTGATGATGACCCTATATTATTCAATTGCTGAATATTCTAGAAAAAGGATTGATTGGGTACCTGAGTAAGACCGGAGCCTTGGGAAAGGCCAGTGAAGGAGGTGATGGAGGATAGGTTTGAGAGCTGGCGTTGTCTCAAAGAGTTGTACTGGATGAAGGCGCCGTACAAACGGTCTCGATCTTCAGCAGGTACTTCCAGTTCTTCCAACATCTTAAGTCAATATCTTTTGAATTATGGTTTTTTAAAGAAAGTTTTGAAAACAACAGTTTGAATCCACAGTCCTATATTTCAGTTCTATTTTGGATGTAGTCTGCTTTTGTGAGGCGAAGTCAGGAAAAATATTTGAACAGAGAAGGTGAAAGCAGTCATGATAAAAAGGCAAACATCCATGTTGAGGACAGGCTCGAGGTCCTCCATGGTGTGCAGGCCGCGGCTGGTGAACTTGTGCGCAAGAGCCTCCAGCTCCAGTCCCGCCAGCCAGCTACAATCCCACCTTCCTCCCTCATCTTCCCAAACATCCTCCGCCGCTCTCCAACTCATAGACAGTAGAATCCGGGGCCAGGGCGTCGGGGAGGAGGGAGCGGAGGCGGGCCAGGGCGGGCTGGGCGGGGAGGGCGGCGATGGGCGGCGTGGGGGAGCGGGGCGGGGGGCTGGCAGTGGAGCGCGGGGGGCTGCCGACAGCGGCGGCGGAGGCGGGCTGGCCGGAGGAGGCCGCGGAGCCGTTCGGCGACGGCTGGGCTGGCCGGCTAGAGCCGTTGTTGAGCGCGAACTCGTCGCCCAGGCCCATCGGCAGCAGACTGCTCAGCTGGCCCAGGCTCCCGCCTTCAAGCCAATGCCCTTACTTCTCTGGGAAGAAGATTGAAGGCTTTGGAGGCTGGTTGGTGCTTTAGAGGTTGGTTGGTGGGAGGAAATGAGTTATATGAATTATTGTTTTAAATTTATTTTCAAGACACTGCAAATTATGCTCAAATAAAAAATTACAATGCTCCTATCAGTTTCTAGTGGAAAGCAGTTGGCTGTTTGAATACCGGAAGCAGAGTGCAGGTCTTTCATCTGCTTGAAGAGCGGGGCCAGCTCCTCGTAGCGTCTGGAGATTTCGTAGTTCCGCACTATCGTCATCACGATCTTGTACAGCTCTCGTCCGCGCACCTAGCGCATCATCAATTAGCCATCTTGAGAAATTAAGAGCTGAATCAGAGTGAACCTGAACATTATAGACCTCATTGTCCCGGTGTCGCTTGCCCAGCGGCTCCAGGCTGGTGAGGTTGGTGGTGATGGAGGCGAAGCCGGGGTCCAGGGGCCCCGGGGTGGCCGAGTTGCGGGCTGGAACTGAGCCGGGGCTTAGGCTGGGGGCTGAGGGGTGGAGGTGGGCTGAAAGTAGGAACCCTTTCGCTTCCGTTCAGCACCCGCGGCGCCGGAGCTGAGGCCGGACTCAGAGAGGACGATGTCGCGCCCCGGGCAGGCGCAGATGCGCAGCTCTATCACCTGCCGTCCCATGATCTCACCGCTGCAATTATTTTTCTCTTTCTCAGGAAGGTGGAAGGGATGAATGAAGTGAGGTACGCAGCCTCCAGGGTGAAGATCATCTGGGTGGGGCGTCGATTGATGGTGCCGGAGCAGGAGCTGAAGCACATGAACTCGTAGATGCCGGTGATGTGGGAGGAGCCGGGCGGAGGGCTCTCCCAGGGGAAGCAGACGGAGTGACGGGCTGCCGGACCCACCGTCCCGTACTCCACTCCTCTCAAATCCCCCTTCCTTTATTCACTTCTGAAATGGAAACTGAAGCAGAGAGACAGGGGTACCTGGGATTGTGGCATCTGACGAGGTGGTCGGGATAGGAGAGGCTGTCCTTGTCCTCCATCGTGTGGTTCATGCAGCGGCGAACGACGTCGCCTACGTCCTGCGGCCGACTGTAGATCACCTGAAAAGCTCTTCACTTAGTCTGGCTGGGAATATGAGTCCACGAGGACTGCTGCTGAGACCATGGCACGGATGATGGAGCCGGAAGGAGGGGAGGAGCTGGTCTTGAAGTGGACCGGGCAGTGGACGCGCATACGAACGTACAGTTTGGCCTCCTCCACCGAGTACTAAAAAAAGACATGTTGATTCTAGTTGCAGAAGATCAACTGTAAGAAACGATGTATGAGATAGTCTTCTTTGATTCCGACTCCTGAGCCTTGCTGAAGAATATCTCGAACTCGTACTTCCCAGGATACGGAGTGCTGCAAAATAGAGCATGTTTGATTAGCTTAGAAGATTTGACTTTGTAGCCTGAATGAACACGGAAGAGTGATAAAGTCTATAAGTGTATACGAAGCCCTACAAAATATGGAGTATAGTGTCAGTATAGAAGCCCTATAGTGGAATGGTAGAAAGAAAGAGGAGGTGTACTTGCTGGGAAAGTCGGAAGTGGGTTGAGCAGCGGCGTCAGTCTTGGTATCCATGGTGCGTGGATGAATACGACGCAGTCTTGGCCCTCCACCAACCTCTTCTCCGCCAGCCTCTTTTGTTCCAACCTTCAAAATCTACTTTCCTTTACTATCATTCCAATGAGCATGGCTGGTGAAGTGTGAAGTAGGGATGAGGATGTAATCTGGCAGGCTACGGTAGGAGTGAAGAGTGATAGGGGGGCAGTAAAGGGGTTGTAATGGTCGAGGCGTGATGTGGTGGAGGGAGCGTACAGTAGAAGATGGGTGGGAGGATAAAGACGGGGCCTGTCCTGAAGGAAGGCGGAGTGAGCTTGGTGGGCCGCAGTGGGGATGAGGGAGGGAGGCTGAGTTCTCCTGGGCTGCTGCTGCTGCTGGGGCCGGCTGGCAGAAGAAGAGGGGGGATGGGGGCTGAGGACGGGGCAGAGGGGCTTGGTGGGGATGGGCGAAGAGGGAAGAGGCTAGGTGGGAGGCTGCTGTGCACTGTTGTGATGAGGCAAAGAGGGACGGGCTTGCGGGGTGCTGGGGCCTGTGGGGGGCTGTAGGGGGGTGGGGGGTGCGCAGTGTGGGAGGGAGGGAGGAGTAGCGCCCTCCACTCCCTCTCTCAGGGCACCCCAACGGCCCCTTCCCTCCCTTCAACTTGCTTCCAGTCGTGGCCTCTTGTGACAAATCTCGCGGGCACCTCCTCCTGCCCCCCTCCCCCAACCCCAACCCCAGCAGCCCAGCCCAACCCCCTTTCTCGCCAGGATAAGTACACACACGTCCCTCCGCCTCGATGGGGGAGGAAGGTGGGTGGCTGCTACCGTGTGTGTTGGCAGTGCCCGGACAGGGTTCAGACCCGTCGCCACCGGCTCCAGGAGCCCAGAAATGTTGGTGAAGTGTATTTGTTCACTGGCGACCCCGCCGCTCTCCTCCCTTCTCTCCTCCTCCTCCTCACCTACCCTCTCTCTCCCTCCTCCTCCTCCCGCCTCTCCCCATCCAACACACGCGCCCGCCTCGACACACACCAACCCGCACACACCCACATTGCACAACCTATAGCTCTCTTCTTTCTCCACCTTCTTCACCCCTCTACCATCTCACTTCATATCTTCATCTTCCTGCATCTATCAAGACTTCACTTGGATTTCAGTTTCTGTTCTTTACTTGGCATTCCTAAATAAGGTTTATGACAGTGACCAAGAACATTTTCAGCAACCATACAGTAATGCGAAATATACTTCCTCTCTGGATAGCACCTGTTAAAAAACATCCCATTTTGAGGACAAATGTAGCATAAATTAATCTACTTGACTTATTTGCTTCTTCAAGTGCCCTTAAAGGGAGGGTATCAGAAATGTCACCCCCCTCAGATCAGGCCTAGTTTTTTTTTATGAGCAGAGCTAGGTAAAGTAAGCTTGCAAGCATATTTGGTTTTTGCATGTTTGTGTAAGAATTTTGAGAAAAAAAATCTCAAAGTTTCATGTGTTGTAGCATAGGAGAATTGAATTTTCGTAACAAAAAAAATCGTCAAAAATTCAGGTTATCTACGCCCATATACGCCCATTAACAATGGATAGATATGATGAAAACCTAAACGTTTGGCCAAAAATATTGGGGAAAATTGATGCGACATTTTGCGAGCAGCCCAAAATGTGATTGTCCCTACATTCTGACTTACTCAGAATGCTGATGTTATAATGTAATTTGATATTGACAAATGGCAATACTGAAACTTTTCGCACTAAATTAGGTTTTAAACGAATTAAAAGGGGGATTGTGCTGACGTTCCACTCCACAGCTAGGCGTAAGCGTAACTCTGAAATAGTACAAATAATCTGAAAAAGCTTGATGTGCATAACAGCGGCCTAGGGAACACCAACTACTCTCACGCCATGGCCAAGGCTCTTGCCAATCTCCCCTGCCTCAGCAATCACACCTTCTTCACCTCCCGAATCCTCAACTCCACCATCCTTCAAATCTTCCTCAATCAGGAGGAGGAGCTAAAGGTCAAGAAAACCAGCTCCAGCCCCAACAATGCCCAGCTTCGATATGCCACCTATCGCTCAACAACCTTCTGGCTCTATGGGAAGCTGAAGGGAGGAGAGTGGGTGGAGCTGCCAATCTGCATCCTGGCCGCCGTCCGCACAGCCTTCCCCAACCCGTCCGGCCACTACACAGGCTTCCAGCCTCCTTTGGAGCTTGATCAAGACCCAGATTCTTATTGACGCTTACTTTCCCATTCTACCTACTCAGCCCATATTTCATCAATATGTTTATTCTTCAAAATTATCTAGGTTTTGTTTGATCCATTTTGAATTCATTTTAAGCTTTTAAAACTGGCTTTTTTGTTGACTAATTTCAAGAAAATGAAGCTGCGTCTGGGAAAAAGAATATGCCTTGCACTCTACACTAACCACCAACTACCTTCACAAGAAAACCCATGGCGATAGGTGGCACTGTCATTTCTGATACTCTCCCTTTAAGGAGGCCTAGTGTAGCAATGACTGGGGCTAGTGCAGTGGGGGTTGTTTGCAGCAGCGATGTTGTTGTTGTGGTGCTGGAATAGTGGTGGAGGAGCGAGCCCGACCGGGTCAGGGCGGGCTTCCTGCTTTGCCTCTTAGGTGTGCTGCTGGGAGACTGGGAGTGGGAGTGGGGTAGGCGGGAGTGAAGAGGGTGGAGGAAGGGAGGCTGGGAAGGGCGGGCGGGGGCCCAAAAGCTTCTGTTTGCCTCCGGCAGGACCCCGCAAAGCCAAACCGGTCGCCCGCTCCCACCCACAACTCCTCCACTCTCCCACAACTCAACCTCTCCTCCCAACTCTCCTTGTCCCCTCCTGCCCATTAGCCACCCACTGCACTCACCAACCGCCTACTTCCCGTCTTCTTAGCAGCATTACATCCCTCAATCTCCTAACTCTGCCTCTAACTTATATTCCACCTCCCATTTCTTTTTCTATCGCAACCAAGAAGAAAGCTAAAGAAAGCAGGAAGAAGCCTTGTCTTGTGGCTGTGTGGCTGGAGGAGGGGTCTGGGCTGGGCCAAGGACAGCGTCCAGGAGACTCTGACTCGGCGTGATGAAAGCAGGGACCTCGCCGCCCTCTGGCACCATCTGCAGGGGCCAGAGGGAACTGCAAAGGAGCAGGGGAGAAAGAAGGAGAACCTGAAAAGTCTCAGTCTCGATGCGGAAGGAATGGGGCACGGCGTTGAGCTCCTCGGCCTCCGTCCTGCCCATGTCCGCCTGGTAAGCCCTCGGTGCCTCTACCGCCCTCCCTTGTCTTCAAAGGGATGGGGTGGCGAATGGAAGATTTAAATGGAGTCGATAAAAGTAACGAGCTTTCTTCGGTTAGCTGCACCAAACTTCCTGTCTCCGCCAAAATTGCGTCGATGGTGCCCTTCAATTAGTCCCCTTCCACCCTCAATCAAATAAAAACCAAAATCATTTTAACGATTGTTGCGTTTTTTTAAATAGGTAGAACCATATTGGGCTGGCGCTAACGGAGCGTTAGCGGAGTGTCAGCGCCCAACCCCTCTTTTTGACCCAGGCGTCATTCAAAATAGAGGGTTCAGTCAGCCAAGCAAAGGGATAAAATAAAATAAAATTCCCAATTAGACTTCGGTGTGTGGTCAAGTGGTTTGTTCGATTGAAACGAACTAGTGATGGCTGAGGTCAAACCAACCTTAATGTAAGTTTTTTGCTTTTTTGCGCGGCCGAAGGCCGCCTGCCGTGGAGGGCAGGGCAGTCAGAGCTCCGGAGGCCGGAGGGCATGGGTGCGGAGGCCCCGGAGCGTAGCCTAGCATGCGAAGCATGCTAGGCGGAGCGTAGGGGCCGTAGCACCCGTGCCCGGAGGCCGGAGGAGCTCTGGCGCCCTGCCCGAAGCGGCGGGCGGCCAAGGCCCGCTTAAGCAGTTACCCCATTTTTCGTCCGTCTTTCCGCATATATATATATATATATATGTGAGTCCAGAGCCCGGCCTCCTTGGTTTCTCAACCAAATTGGCTGAAATTTGGCATGAAGCTCGGTCTAGGTGGTGGATTTGCGAAATTTTCATTATTTCTCGATTTATGGTTAAAATATTGAAAATTAAATGGTTTAAAATCGTGAAAATGTGTATATTCTCGGTTTTTTAACCAAATTGGCTGAAATTTTGCCTGCATGTCCATCTAGGTGGTTAGGTGGGATCTACATGTGCATTTTGCAAATTTATAAATTATATTTAGTTTTATTTCTAAATATCGAAATAAATTATTGAAAATTTGTAACTATTTTATTATTCATCATTTTGAGCTCAAATTTTGAGGGTTTTATTGGTTTGAACAATCCCAATTTAAAATATATGTATGGTTCAAAATTCATTAGTTTTAAATATTTAAAATTAAATGTTGAAAATCAGTCATTGATAGATTTATGTTTTTATGATACCTATTATTGTAATGTGCCAAAACATTATAATATTAAAAAGACATATTTAGAGCTGTTAATTTGTTTTAAATGTATAAAATTGAAACAGACATTTACTGATTTACATTGATTAATTCATAGATTTAAAGTTAACTTCTAAAAATTACTAACCTAGTTGTTTTATCAACATTTTGATCCCACATTTTGAGAATTATATTATTTTACTGCGTTAAACAAAATACCAATTAAAACCAGCTATTTATTTTTTTTATTTTTTAAAAGCTAGTGTTAACCAGGCCGCGCACCTATTGGCGATAGCCGATATTACCTTGTTAAATATAAAAAGTCGAAGCAATATCTGATACCATCGGCAAGCCAAATGTGGTTCTCTTTTCTCCATAAATTGAAATTGCCCCGAGTTAAAAGTCAAGGAAATAAATTACTACTGGTGAAATCTGCTGCGTCATCTGCATTTTGTTTTTGGGCGCGCATGGAAAGAGGCACTGAACTGCGCGCCAAACACAAACTGCAACTGTCCAAGCAGCAGATCCCACTAGTAGTAATTCTATTCCTTTGACTTTTAACTCAGGGCAATTTTAATTTATGGAGAAACACATTTGGCTTGCCGATGGTACCAGATATTGGCCTGGCGCGAGGGAGCGAAGCGACCGTCAGCGCCCAGGCCCTCTTTTCGACCCAGGTGTATGTTTTGAGGGTTATTGCCAGATCTCAAAATTGATAAGCAATTTTCTCATCCCAGATAGCACCGATTGCACTGATTTTAGCTGCAATGGAAAGGGCAACATCGAATTATGGGGGGTACTCGCGAAAAGCAGCATAAAAGTTTGGATTTGATGGAGAAAATTGAAAAAAAGTTGCCGTCCGAACTCCTGCCCTGCCCTGCTGCCCTGCCCTGCCCTGCCCTGCCCTGCTGCTTCGCATCTGCTAATGAACGAGAGTAGGTATTCATTTCATCCCCCCACCCTTTCCCCTCGTCCTTTAGCCTCAATATGTATTGCTTATTTATAAACCTTCAGTTATATATTATTTCATATGCGCCAGTGGTGTAGTGGTGCAAGCGGTTGGCTGCGGGATCTGACTGATGGGTTCGAAACCTTCTCCAGCATAACTTTTATTTTTCTAAAATTTAAAGTTGGAAATAACCAGTACCATCGGGAAGCCAAAAGTAAAGCTATTTTCTCCCAAAAAATCGAGTGTAAAACTAAAATAATTTCTCAAAAATTTTTGTTTCCCGAAAATTTTGCATTTGTTTTAATTGTCAAAACTTTCTTTATTTTAATTTTATTTCACTAATTTATTTATTATTTTGTTTTATTTATTTATCTAAAAAAAAGTTTAACTTAAAATATAAACAACAATAAATAATAAAGTACATAAATTGACATAATTTAATTTTTGTATATTTAAAGTTGAAGAAATATCTGGTACCATCGGCAAGCCGAAAGTAAAGCTCTTTTCTCCCAAAAATCGACTGCCCCGAGTATAAAGCCAAAGAAATTTTCCTACTACTAATGGAATCTGCTGTGTCATCTGTATTTTGTTTGAGCGCGCATGAAAAGAGTCCTGGAACTGCGCGCGAAAACAAAATGCAAATGCCCCACAAGCAGATTCCATTAGTAGTAGGAAAATTTCTTTGGCTTTATACTCGGGGCAGTCGATTTTTGGGAGAAAAGAGCTTTACTTTCGGCTTGCCGATGGTACCAGATATATTCATAAACGTGCTCCTATATTGCTTTTTTGTGCAAGCAAATGCATAAAAGTGAGAAATCAGGTTTACAAGGCCAAATTCGAATTTCTGAAAATTCTATTTCGAATGAAATTTTGAATAGTTCGGTTCGGCCTCTAAGAAAACGCCTCTGTTTAGTCAACTTTTTGTATAATGAGAACTCTTTATGAACCAGAAATGTCGAGTAAAATGTTTTTTGGCAAAATTTACTTGATTTAAGATTCCAAATCCTTAATGAAATTAAAACGTTCTGTCATCTGATTGTTCGAATTAATGCTAGCTTATAAGGATTGCGTTTTAATTTAATTTGCGTTATAATTTGTTTTAGCTTAAATTTAGAATTTGTGCAGAAAAACAATGCATCAATATCACAGCAAGTATACTCAGAGGGCAACCGCGATTTAACAGAGCCTTATCAAAATTAAGATCTAGCAATAACCCCAAAAACGTAAACCTAGGTCGAAAGAAACTCTTCGCTAAAGCTCCGTTCGCGCCAGCCCAATATATCGCAAGGAAACATTTTATTTTTTAGCCAAAAACGATTTTTTGAAATTATTGACATGGCCCATGCTGACCCAAAAATTTTGAGTGTCTGCCAACTATTCCGGTATTAGAAAGAAGCTTCGATACAAACGGAAAATGTAGAGCAGATAACTGCTTACCTGAGACAAAGACAGTGTTAGTTGCGGCAAAGGATCCTCATCGTTTGCCATGCTTCAATCTATCAGCTTTTATTGGAAAAAATAACCTAATGAGTCAAAGCACGAGACGTTTTTTACCCATCGACAAACTGCGCACTTTTCCATCCACTGATGGTTCAAGCAAGTTTTACTGTAACTTTTTTTGTTATTTACTGTCAACAAGTTGTTTCCTTGCATTAGTAGATGATTTAGCATATTAAAAAAATTAAGGAATGCAAGTGTATCGATGAAACTGGGAAGCAGCCTGCTCCCCGGTAGTTCCAGCTTCCGCAAAATCTCTCGTCTGCTCTGCATCCAGCCAGTAGCAGGTGTTGAGGGCGCCTAGCCATACCACACCCTCGCAGCCCTCATCTGAAACGCCTCCTCAGATTAATGAGTCTAAAAAAAGCAAAAGCGTTAGAAAGAGGTTGGGAAAGGACAAAAAATGCGGCAGGCATGTAAGCAGAAAGTAGGGGAGTTGCGAGCTCGGGCTGTGCTGTTGGTGGCCATGAAGGCACTGGGCAGAGCCACGCTCTCCGCTTCTAGACTCCAGGAGCAGCGCCGAGCTGGACATCTAGCTGAAAGAGGATGGAGTGGGATATGAGAATGGAAAGTAGGAGGAGGAACTGTCTTCGCCAGGGCATAGCCGCTCGTAAAGATCCCCGGCGGCGGCCAACGGTGGACTCGTTAGCGATCCAGCCGTCAGCCTACCATACAGATAGCAGATCTGCCAGTTCCAGTTCCATAGGATCCTCTTTCACTGTCAAAGAGCGCTTACCTTTCGTTCATCCTGCCAGCCGTAAGCATTGCATTGTCCATGTTTGCTGGTGTAGTCTGCAATGCACAAAGATTCTTTCTGGCTACTTGTATTTCAGTGTTGTGGAGTCGTTGCATATGAGGACAAAACGATTGAAAGTTTGTAACAATCGCATGCAGCTTGGCAGTGCGTAGCCTCGCTGACGGCATCGATTTTCTTTTCCGCTCTGAACTCCTCCTCAAAGCCGCCCTTCTTCCTCCGCCTCCTGTACAGCAATCACTCTGATCATCCATTCCCAGCCCGCCCTATTGCCGCTAACCTAACGGGGTAGGGCCCAAAGTCGGCCGACAGCTGCTCCTTCATCTCCACATTCCTTGCGCACAGCTCAAAAGCGCAGCCTCAAAGCTATCAACCTTGACCTAGGCCTATGGGGTGAGGAAGCAGGCTTGCCTGTGCATCCCGCCGGCGGAGGGCTCCAACTCCCGTCCGCCCCACAAAAGGCACTCACGCTCCCGCCCGCCGGCTCCAGTCGATAGCCGACCTCGCAGGAAACTGCACTACACATTGATCATTCACTATCTCTGAGTTGCTAGCTGTGCTGTCACACATTCCAGCCATAGTTGGCCATAGCCCTGAAGTGCGAGATTGGAGGGTAGTGCACCAGTGACACTGGAGCCTTGTTGGTATTCTGGTGTGGCTGCATCGGCATCCGTGTAAGTGTAGACAGCACCCTCACCATCTACGTACTCCGCAGAGCAGGTCCCCGGGATTGGCACTAACTCCATAGATGAGTTGCACCAGAGATGAGATAAAGGCAAGAGGTAACAGCAGGTTGACAGCTGAGGGTCCCAGCTTCCACTGGCCAGACAGACAGCCGTGGTGACGGCGTTGGGCGGCAGTTGGAAGCCATTAAGACAGTTTACTGCAGCTTTCGGTTGCCTAACCACTTTTCTTTTGGACGACAGGTGAATGGGAAACGGGAGAGAGTGGAGCCCGGTTGGTAGTCGGGTAGGTTGGGATCGCTGTCGCTGTAGCTGAAACTCTGGCTGGCGCTGTTCGCAAAATCTTCTCCGCATGCCGGGACTCAAGCAGTTCTCATTCTTCACATAAACCAAAACTCTGGCATGGACAACCGCAAGTTGGGAGGATAACGCTCCAGGTTCCGTCGGCTAGACAGAAGGCAGTAAGAACTGCATCTGCGGGCAGGACAAAGCCGCTGTTGCAGACGGCTGCAATTGCTCATGCTAAAAGAACATTGCTTGGCTGAAGTTGGTGAGCAAGAACTGGAGACTGTGGACCCTTCCTGCAGCAGAGGTGCGGCACCATTGGTGTCAGTATAGGCATAGGTTTGTGCGTTTGTGTCCACAAACTCGGGGCTGCAGGCTGGGGCCAGCTCTGCAAAGCCCCCGGCCAACCAAAACTGAGTACAGGTGCAGTTGAAGAGTCCAAGAAAGGGCACCGCAATCGGACAGAGCAGGCGCCCAGGTCCCGTCCAGTTGGCAAACGGCCTCAGCCACCCCGCCGTCGGGCAGGAGGAACCCTTCCGCGCAGCTAACTGCAGACATTCAGTTATCCTTTAGGTTGCCCAGTAGGAGGGAGACTCTACCAGAGACTGTGGAGTCGGGCTGATATTCGGGAACAGTGGAGTCAAGGTCAGTGTAAGAGTAGGTGGCGCTGGCACTGTCCGCGTACTGCGCAATGCAGACGGGGATGAGCTCTGGAAAGGTTGTGTCAGAACTGTCAGAAAAAAAGCAGACCTGCCACTAAGAGCCTACCACAAGTGGAAAGTAGTGCACTCCAGGTGCCGTTGTCCAAACATACGGCGCTGGTCACTGCGTTGGGGGGCAGGCGGTAGCCAGGTTCGCAAATAACTGCACAAAGACTGCTTCTTCAAATGGGAAAGTGACAGAGGATGGTAGGTGACCGGTGACGGTGGAATCAGGCTGCAGGTTTGGTAGAGAAGGATCAGCCTCTTCATAAACATAGCTTTCGCTGTTTGTGTCGCTAAATTCTGCGCTGCATATAGGAATAGGCTCTGCAAAGAGTCTTATGGAAGGTCCGCTGTATTAATGGGGCATTGTTCGATAGCCGCCAATAGGGAGTCCCAAAACTGTTGTGGGGAAGAAGAAGCACTAAGGTATTTGGGTAAACCGCAAGGGGAAGGCGTGAGGTCCCAGGTGCCATCTTCTTGACACGTAGCACTGTTTACTGCGCCGAGCGGGGTATCAAAACCAGCTTCACAGGACACTACAATTCCTGAGCTGTCATGACATCCGACCAAAAAAATGGAAAACGGGGAGCTTTAAATCAATTGCTTGTTCACCAGCACAATATATTAGCTAAAATTTGCGTATTTAGCTTTGAAAAAAAATTTTTGCACTTGAAGGAAAATCTTTCTTGCTAAAAATTTATTAGATTAACCAGGTTATTTTTCATTCGTTTGTCGTAAAAAGCATAAAGATAAATGAAATCTTTATTTATCACCATTCAGTTTAAAAAATTATGTTGTAACGGCATAGAAGATCATCAGAAATTATAATTTAAAATGGAGTGATGTGTCTGAACATAATTTAATTGGATGTCAAAAGAAGTAGATGCTGCTGATTACGTTAACAAGGCTTACTTAGGCTGTGCAAAAACAAAAAACGTTCATAAGAAACTTTAGAAGAAGTCTTCACTGAGCGAACAGAAGGTTAAATTGAATTGCTTGACATTTTTCATGCCGTGATTTTTAACTCAAGACACCATTATAATACAATCATTTAAATAACTGAGGGCAGCCCTTCTTCAATAAAGCCCTTTCCAAAGTTTTAGGCGTAAAGGTATAAAAGGAAAAAGAGCTAAGCGCAGTGAAGTGTTTTTTTGAGTGCTTTGGGCTTAATTGTTTTAAGTTGAAACATAGCGATGAAGTAAAAGAGTTGCGCCGAACTCAAAGCAAGTCTTGCAGAAAAACTTGGCGAGAAACATATTCGGGACCTAAAAGCGGGGCAACTGCCTAAGCAATTGCCAATCATGTTCCGGTTTGTAAGATTATGCAGCCAGGAACCTGAAACGCTGGATCCAGGCTGGAGGCCAGGAATAGCGGAATCAGCGTCAAGGTAGACAAAGCTTTCGCTTGCGGTGTCCAAAAACTCGGCCGAACAAACAGGAAGGAGCTCTACCAAAAGCCATAGTCTTCAACCAGTCTTTCAATCAGACCTGGTCAACCGCAGTTGGGGAAGCTGGCGTCCCAGGAGCCATCGAGCAGACAGGTGGCAGTCTCTGGCGCCCCGAGGGGCAGTCCGTAGCCTACCTCGCAGCTCACTACAGCCATCTCCATCTTCCATGCAGGGGGTTGAAGAAGAAGCTGGGGGAGTGCCTGTGACAATGGAGTCTTGTTGATAGTCGGGAAGGTCGGGGTCGGCATCCGAGTAGGAGTAGGTTTGTGTGGCGGTGTCCTGGAACTCCTCCAGACAAGGTGGCAGCAGCTCTGCTCTTCTTCCTTCATTCAGAGATCAGTGTGCGAGATGGGGTAGAGGAACCGCAGTTGCCAGGCACTCCATCCCAGGTCCCGTCGGTCTGACAGATGGCTGTTTCCAAGCCACCGTCGGGAAGGAAGTAGCCGTCAGCGCAAACCACTGAAGTGAAATTGTCTCCCGCCTCGGCTAATATGGAGGGCAGGAGTGTAACCGGTGACGGTGGAGGTCGGCTGGAGGTTGGGAAGGGTAGGCTCGGAGTCTAAGTAGGTGAAGCTCTGACTGGCGGAGTCCAGGAACTCTGGGGAGCAGGCTGGCTCCAGTGCTGGGTTGAAGAGGGGGTTGGGGGGTAGGGCTAGGAGGAAGGGGCGAGCATGAACTGCAGCTGGAGGGAGTGGCGTCCCAGGTCCCGTCTGCTTGGCACTCCGCACTCAGCACCGGACTGCTGGGCAGCTGGTAGCCGTCAGCGCAGCTTACTGCATCCATCACTTCCCATTGCTGCCTAGCTTTTCTCGAGATTAGCGTTTTCTGTTTGTAGATTACCATACATGGGTTTATGGGAAATGGCTGGGCAACCTGAGACTGTGGAAGTGGGCTGGAAGTTGGCAGTGCTCGGATCGCTGTCCACATAGACGAATGTCTCTGAGACACTGTCGATGAAAATAGGAGGACACGCCGCCACTTCAGTTCATCTCTAATTCTACTACAAGCTCGCTTCACTAGCGTAAAGGTTACCGCAAGTAGATAAAGCATCGCTCCAAGTCCCATCCGCCTGACAGATGACCAGCTCAACTGCTGGCTCGGGTAGGGCGAAGTTTGGCTGACAGGTGACTGTAAGCAATCCCTTGAACCCCCACAGTGAGGTGAAGGAAAGCTGAACGGGAGGCAATAGAGCCGCTCTGATAGTCGGGGACGGCAGCATCCGTATCCGTGTAGGTCACGCTCTGCGACTGGGAGTCCACCGAAATGGCCGGACAAGCCGCAACTGTGCTGTCTCCTTCTTTCTCGGAGAGAATAAAGAGGAGGAGCAATCGAACGGCATTCCGCCAGCGTGGCACTCCAGGAACCGTCGGCTAGACAGACGGCCGAGGTAGCTGCATCGGCTGCCACTGCGAAACCGGCGTTGCAGGTGACTGACCAATTTCGGCAGTGCTTTAGGGGGAGAGTAAGGCAGGATGAGTGAATAGGCTGACGAGTGACGGTGGAATCAGTCTGGTAGTCGGGCAGAGTGGGATCTGAGTCCAGGTAAGCATAGCTGCTGGAAATGGAGTTTGCAAAGTCCTCGCTGCAGGAGGGCACTGGAGTATTTGCTTTATGCGGCTAATTCATGGTCTAGAAGTTGCAGGACCGCATTCGGAGATGGCAGCAGGGTCCCAGGTGCCATCTGGCTGGCAGACTGCCGAACTCACAGCTCCGGTTGGCAGCTGGAAGCCGATGGCACAGGTGACTGACAAAGTTGTGATATTTATGTTGCTCAATTAGGGTGCAAAGATTGGCTGACGCAGTAGAGAGGAGCCAGGCTGTAGGCCGTCCCAGGCTTCATCGGCATCGCTGTAGCTCAGCACCTGGCCCACCTCTGCCGTCCAGTCTGATTCCGAACAGACGCCAGCTGCAGGTGTCCAAAAGGCTTATCCTAGTTTACCATTCAGGGCCCAGTCAAATGCAACTGCAAGCGTCCAAAGGCGGAGCCCAGCTGCCGTCTGTCTGGCAGAAGCTTTCTAGTGCCCCATTGGGCGGAAGTTGATAGCGCTCAGCGCAGGTCACTGCAGTCTCACTCATACTTCTCTAGTTTGCAGTGGAAGGCAAACCTTGGACAGAGCTGGTGGGCTCCAGCTCCGCAGTGCCGGGCTGTGCATCTGTGTAGGCGTAGCTGGCGCTGGCATCGTCCAGGTATTCCGCGGCACATACAACGCCCTCCACTGCAGCTGTCTTTATTTCCTGCCCCGTCACTTTGAGCTGGACAGAAAGCAGACGGCATTGAGAGGTGAAATCCAGAAGGTCACCGCTGGCCGGCTCCGTCCAACGACCGTCCGCATTGCAGCTGTACTCCGAGGGGCCCAGCAGCTGGCAAGTCATATCTTCATATTCCAAGGATAAGGCATAGAAATGGGCAACAAAGAAGCCATCGTCACAAGTGACAGTTAGGCGGCCACCCGGACTGACGCCCATCAGCCCGTCCGCGTCCGTCACCGCCAGCGTCCCGTTGCCGAACTCCGGTGCTCGACAGACTGTCAAAAGGCAAGAGAAGGCTTTGAAGCAGGCGAGGGGAGGTGGACAGGGCTCCAACGGACGGCGGAGTAGACGGCGAACCAGGTGAGCTGGGCCTCCACCGTCACCCCGAAAGCCTCTCCGCAGTCCTGGCCGCCATCTGCAGGGCACTGGGTGGCCGCGCACTCTGAGTTCCCGCTAGGGCTAGGCGACCCCGTCTCCAGCACATTGGCCAGGCTGGACTGGCAGCAGCAGTAGCTTCCGCCCAGAGCTGGATGCGCTGTGAAGGATGAGAGGAGGAGCAGGGAATGAGGAGGCGAGAGAACCGATGGTAGAGCGTCCAAGACTGGCGCAGTAGTAGAGGCAGGCGGTGGGCTCGTTGGGGCCGGTGGCGTAGAGCGTGCCCTGGAACTGGCTGAAGATGAAGCCGAACTCCCCTTTCAGCTCCGCGCATCGCTCGTCTACGCCCGAAATGCCCTGGTAGCAGCCGATGTAGCCCGTGTCTGCAAGGGATGGGGTGTCTGGGAAAAGGGCGGGGAAGGGAGTGAGGAAAGGTACCGAGGATTTGGGCCACGGCGTCTGGGTTGGCGTTGGCGGGTCCCAAATCGGTCCAGTCCATGCGCCGTTTGAGCTGGCAGGCGTTGTCGGCGGGGCCGAGCCAGACGGAGTAGATGCAGTCTGAAGGTGGGGGAGGGTTCAGATGGGAAGAGGAGGTGGGGAAGGGGGAGGTAGAAGCATTGAAAGCAACCGTTCCAAGCGTTGAGCTCGCACTGGGCGCAGCAGGCTTGGGCGGAGGGAATATCGGCTATGACGGCCACATTGTCCACGCCGTCGACGTCTAGCACTAGGCCATTCACCTGCTCCACACACCCCCCTTCCACCACTACAACCAATCCACCTTCTACACCCTGCTCAGACACTAAAGTACTATATTGATATTTAATAAAAACCAAAGCCTCCCTGCACCAAGTTAGGTCAGATTTGTAACCTGAGAAATATTGGAAACTGGATGCCAGGACCGCAAGAACGGTCACATGGCACAACATTTTTACAACCCGATTCGCAATTTCACTGTACCCATTAGTCCACTGCACTGGGCTACAATTTCACAATTGAGCATAATCTTTTTTTCTAGTCCTTACAAAACTCTGCACCTCCCTAATTACTTGCGAATGCCATATAATCCTTGTTGCTAAACCATGCATTTTTGTTTGCGCAAAAAACTACTGCATATTCGTTGCATTTCATCAAATGTAATTTTGGTGGTATTTATGAAACTCTACTTGAGATGCATTGTTTTCGCTGGTTATATTTTGGAGAAATGAAGAGTGACTAGATCTAGCATTTTGGAAATGAAAGGTTAGGTTTAGCATTGAGCTGTGTAAAAGAAATCATTTGCGGGAGCCAGGGCAGAATCCACAGGAGAGCATGCAGTACTCCCGGGCATATAGCTGGAGCGTGGGGCTTTGCACGGTTTTGCACTGGCTTTTCAGCGCTTCTGTGCAGGCCGTGTCTGAGTCCCAACATTTTGTCTCTGCAATAGTGAAAGCGAAATATTATCCATTCATAGTTTTCCATATAGATTATAGGTTTCCTCTGCTCAACATGATGAGCAGTCAACTGGCCTAGTGGACGATTAGGACTGCTTGATGGCAAATAGTAGTGCAAATGATTACGGGGGCAGTTATCGCAGGCAACGGGGCACTTAGGAAGGTAGAAGCCGGGATTTCGTCGGCATCTGGCTATGGAACAAGTGCTCAGTTCGTCTTGGCAAAAAACGGATGCCAAAGCTGTCGTTGTTGTTGTAGTTGTCGATGATGTAGTGGTTGGTGATGTCGTGGTTGATGTTGTTGTTGATGATGTGGTAGTGGATGGGGTTGTTGTTGTTGAAGATGTGGTAGTAGATGGGGTTGTTGTTGTTGATGATGTGGTAGTAGAAGGGGATGTTGTTGTTGTTGATGTTGTAGTTGTTGGTGTTGTTGTCGTAGTTGTTGGTGTTGTTGGTGTAGTGGTTAATGTCGTAGTTGTTGGAGTAGTTGTTGATGTCGTAGTTGTTGGAGTAGTTGTTGATGTCGTAGTTGTTGGAGTTGTTGGTATTGTTGTTGTTGTCGTAGTTGTTGGAGTTGTAGTAGTTGTTGGTGTAGTTGTTGTTGTCGTAGTTGTTGGTGTTGTTGGTGTTGTTGTTGTTGTCGTAGTTGTTGGAGTTGTAGTAGTTGTTGGTGTAGTTGTTGTTGTCGTAGTTGTTGGTGTAGTTGTTGATGTCGTAGTTGTTGGAGTTGTTGGTGTTGTTGTTGTCGTAGTTGTTGGAGTTGTAGTAGTTGTTGGTGTAGTTGTTGTTGTCGTAGTTGTTGGTGTAGTTGTTGGTGTCGTAGTTGTTGGTGTAGTGGTTGATGTCGTAGTTGTTGGAGTTGTTGGTGTAATTGTTGATGTCGTAGTTGTTGGAGTTGTTGGTGTTGTTGTTGTCGTAGTTGTTGGTGTGGTTGTCGATGTTGTAGTTGTTGGTGTTGTTGTTGATGTTGTAGTTGTTGGTGTTGTTGTTGATGTCGTAGTTGTAGGAGTGGTTGTGGTTGATGTGGTAGTAGTTGATTGAGTAGATGTAGATGTTGAAGTTGTGGATGCCGTAGTTGTAGGCGTTGTAGTGGTACTGGTAGAAGATGAAGTGGTCGATGTGGTGGCTGAGAGGGTAGTAGCAGAATTTGCGTCCGACGCTGAAAGAGTAAACGGATTCTTTTAGTTCTGACATGGAGAGAAGTGGAGCTGTGTACCACAGCAAAGGCCAGTGCCCGGGTCCTGCGGTGGATCGGTGCAAGCATCGCCAGCGTCTGCCCCGATCTTGTACATCTCCCCGTTCTCCACCGGTGCCCTGAGAAGAGGGCGGTGGGCAAAGAAAAAAGAGGGAAGAGGTAGAGCCATCGTACTGGACGTCATACTCGCAGACGACCAAGGCGCCGTTGCTGTAGAGGACGAAGAAGTCCTCGCTGAACACCGGCTGGCAACCCTCCACCACCACGCAGCCTACCGCGGTTGCAGAGGCCCAGACCAGCTGAAAAGAAGAAGGCAAGGAATAGTGTTTTTAATCCGCTCACAGAGGCTAGAGCCTCAGCGTAGTTGGTACAGACGGCGTTGGCGGGGCAATTGGCGAACTTGTAAATACTGCTGCCGGGGCTGCTGGTGAGGTCCGCATTGTAGCCCGCCAAGCTTTCATACCACCATAACGCCTTCAGTCATCAAATTTCATTCACAGATTAACACTAATGATTGACAAGTGTTGATTTTAAAATGAAAGAGAAAAACAGGAATATTGCGAAGATTAGAAGGGAGTGTTTGGCTTGCGTAGGCGTTGCGACCCGGGGTGCTGAGATCCTGGACGCAGGTGGAGTCCTGTCCAATAGCTGCCAGCTCGGCAAAGGAGGCTAGAACTGGGTCCCAGGTCTTCAGTTTTGGCCCATCTTTTCTAAGACAAAAATATTTGATTTAGGGGACCAAGCAATTCATGTTGGAGGCTAGGCTTCTGATGGCTTCTAGGCTGCGCATGTCATTGTGTCCCGCTAGTAGTGCGTCGATTTCTTCAACGCTCAGTTGGCGGACAGCTTAAACATTCCTTTCATTCGTTAAAAGCAAAAACAACTCTCAGGTTCTTTGGGCAACTCGGTGTAATTATCGGGAGCGTAGTTGTTGATGTGGTGGTTGGTGTTGTAGTAGTTGAAGTTGTGGTAGTTGGTGTTGAAGTAGTTGGTGTTGTAGAAGTTGAAGTTGTGGTAGTTGGTGTTGTAGTAGTTGGTGTTGTAGAAGTTGAAGTTGAAGTAGTTGGTGTTGTAGAAGTTGAAGTTGAAGTAGTTGGTGTTGTAGAAGTTGAAGTTGTGGTAGTTGGTGTTGTAGTAGTTGGTGTTGTAGAAGTTGAAGTTGAAGTAGTTGAAGTGGAAGTAGTTGGTGTTGTTGAAGTTGAAGTTGTGGTAGTTGGTGTTGTAGTAGTTGGTGTTGTAGAAGTTGAAGTTGAAGTAGTTGAAGTGGAAGTAGTTGGTGTTGTTGAAGTTGAAGTTGATGCAGTTGAAGTTGAAGTAATTGATGAAGTTGTGGACGTTGTGGGAGCCGCTAAAAGAAAGACAGGGTTTAGTAAGCGCCAGATTGAACAAAACCCAAAAGCCACCGCAGCAGAGACCCGTGACCTCATCCCGCGGTGGATCAGTGCAAGCATCGCCAGTGTCTGCCCCAATCTTATACATCTCCCCGTTTTCCACGGGTGCCCTGAACCAGGGCTATTTTATAGCCGGCGTGATGATTGAGAAAGCTCTGAAGGCGCCGCACTGAACATCGTAGTCACAGACGATAAGCACGCCGTTGTCGTAGAGGACGAAAAAGTCCTGGCTGAAAACTGGCTGGCAGCCCTCCACCACCACACAGCCAACCGCGGTTGCAGAGGCCCAGACTAGCTGAAGGATTCCTCATTGAATGGCTACTTTTAGCGTAGCAAAGGGCTGAAAGACAAAACCCCAGCATAGTTGGTGCAGACGGCGTCGGCGGGGCAGTTGGCGAATCTGTAAATGCTGCTGCCGGGAACGCTGGTCAGATCTGGAGTATAGCCATTCAATCCTTCTGTCCACCATTGCGTCTGCAGTTAAATATTCTTTAGCCAATGTTCCTTCAGCCAATATTTCAGTTCACATAGTTCACGGCATCGAAAGTAACCGGAATATCGCGAAGATTGCTGGGAAGTGTCTGGGCGGCGTAGGAGTTTCGGCCGGGAGAGCTGAGATCCTGGACGCAGGTTGAGTCCGTCCCGATGGCTGCCAGCTCAGCAAAGGAGGCTAGCACTGGGTCCCAGCTCTTCAAAGCCCAGTCATCGTCTTCTCCACTACTGAAGATTTGAGAAGGGCACTAGGCAGTTCATGTTTGAGGCCAGGCTTCCGAGTGCTTCCAGGCTGCGCAGCTCATTGTGTCCTTCCAACAAGGCGTTGATCTCTTCGCTTGTCAGTTGGCGGACCGCTAAAACATACCATCAAACTGCCTAAATATCTGCAACATATTGGGCTACATGGGATTGATATCGCTATTGGTGTTGTTGTTGTTGTTGTGGGGGTGCTGGATGTTGAAGTTGTCATGGTGCTTGTAGATGTTGTAGTAGTTGGTGTTGTAGTAGTTGAAGTTGTGGTAGTTGGTGTTGTTGTAGTTGGTGTTGTAGAAGTTGAAGTTGAAATAGTTGAAGTGGAAGTAGTTGGTGTTGTTGTGGTGGATGTCGTACTAGTTGAAGTGGAAGTAGTTGGTGGTGTAGAAGTTGAAGTTGTAGTGGTTGGTGTTGTAGTACTTGGTGTAGTAGAAGTTGAAGTTAAAGCAGTTGAAGTTGAAGTAATTGATGTAGTTGTGGACGTTGTGGGAGCTGCTGAAAGAAAGAGGATTTATTAAGTTCCTGATTGAGCAAAAGCCAAAGCGCCACCGCAGCAGAGACCCGTGACTTCATCCCGTGGTGGATCAGTGCAAGCATCGCCAGTGTCTGCCCCAATCTTATACATCTCCCCGTTTTCCACAGGTGCCCTGAATCAGCGCTGTTGGAGGCGAACTTTGAGAAAGGTCTGAAGGCCTCCCACTGGACGTCGTAATCGCAGACGATAAGCACGCCGTTGTCGTAGAGGACGAAAAAATCCTGGCTGAAAACTGGCTGGCAGCCCTCCACCACCACACAGCCAACCGCGGTTGCAGATGCCCAGACCAGCTGAAAATAGTCACTGAATTGCTACTTTTAGCTTAGCAAAGGGCTGAAAGAGAAGACCCCAGCGTAGTTGGTGCAGACGGCGTTGGCGGGGCAGTTGGTGAACTTGTAAATGCTGCTGCCGGGGACGCTGGTCAGGTCTGGACTGTAGCCGCCCAATCCTTCCGTCCACCATTCCATCTGCCGCTGTTGGGGGGGGGGGGGGGTGAGGAAGCAGGGTTTAGTAAGCTCCTGAATGAGCGAAAGCCAAAACGCCACCGCAGCAGAGACCGGTGACCTCATCCCGCGGTGGATCCGTGCACGCATCGCCAGTGTCTGCCCCAATCTTATACATCTCCCCGTTTTCCACGGGTGCTCTGAATCAGCGCTGTTGAAGGTGATCTTTGAGAAAGGTCTGAAGGCCTCCAACTGGACGTCGTAGTCACAGACGATAAGCACGCCGTTGTCGTAGAGGACGAAAAAGTCCTGGCTGAAAACTGGCTGGCAGCCCTCCACCACCACACAGCCAACCGCTGTTGCAGAGGCCCAGACCAGCTGAAGGATTCCTCATTGAATGGCTACTTTTAGCGTAGCAAAGGGCTGAAAGACAAAACCCCAGCATAGTTGGTGCAGACGGCGTCGGCGGGGCAGTTGGTGAACTTGTAAATGCTGCTGCCGGGGACGCTGGTCAGGTCTGGACTGTAGCCGCCCAATCCTTCCGTCCACCATTCCATCTGCCGCCAACTATTCCTTAGCCCACACCTCTTCAGCCAATGTTCTGTTATGCTTTTGCAGTTCTCAGCCGGGAGGTGAATGGAGAATAGGAACAGGAATATCGGTAAGAGTTGGCGGCAGTGTCTGGGCGGCGTAGGAGTTTCGGCCGGGAGTGCTGAGGTCCTGGACGCAGGTGGAGTCCGTCCCGATGGCTGCCAGCTCAGCAAAGGAGGCCAGCACTGGGTCCCAGCTCTTCAAAGCCCATTTAACCTCTTCTTTCTTACTACTGGAGATTTGAGAAGGGCACTAGGCAGTTCATGTTTGAGGCCAGGCTGCCGATTGCTTCCAGGCTACGCAGCTCATTGTGTCCTTCCAGCAGAGCGTTGATCTCTTCGCTGGTCAGTTGGCGGACCGCTCAAACGTACTATCAAACTGCCCAAATATCTGCAAGCTATTCGGCTACTTGGGATAGATATAGCTATTGGTGTTGTCGTTAATGGGGTGGCGGCTGTGGATATAGTCGGGGTTGTTGTCGGTGTTGTGGCGAAAGCTGTCGTAGTAGGGTCTGTTGAAGCCGCTAAAAACACAACACGGGGCCTAAACAAGAGAGCAGAGAAAGGCTGAAGGGCACCACAGCACAGGCCAGTGGCCTCATCCCGCGGTGGATCGGTGCACGCATCGCCGGCCTCTGCCCCAATCTTGTACAGCGCCCCGTTCTCCACCGGTGCCCTTTAGGAAGAATGAGTGTTGAGGAAAGAATGTGGAGCTGCCGCACTGGACATCGTAGTCGCAGAGGACCAGGACGCCGCTGTCTTGGAGGACGAAGAAGTCCTCGCTGAACACCGGCTGACAGCCTTCCACCACCGCACAGCCTACGGCGGTTGCTGATGCCCAGGCCAGCTTAAGAATTCCTTTTCCATGGACACCAGTGTCATTGATGAGGTTTCGCAGGAGAAAGCCTCGGCGTAGTTGGTGCAGACGGCGTCGGCGGGGCAGTTGGCGAACTTGTAAATGCTGCTGCCGGGGCTGCTGGTGAGGTCCGGAGTGTAGCCGTTCAAGCTTTCCGTCCACCATTCCATCTTCAGTCCACTATTTTGGCTGGATGCCATTTTCTGCCACTCACTCCCTGGTCACATTACAAGAGCCACTACTTTTATGAGTGACGTTGATGAGTGGAGAAAAGAGGATAGGTGAGGAGGCTTACGGCAATATCGCGAAGATTGGTGGGCAGTGCTGCGGCAGTGTAAGCATTGCGGCCAGGGTTGCTCACCTCCTGCACGCAGGCAGCATCCTGCCCTACTGCTGCCAGCTCAGCAAAGGAGGCCAACACTGGGTCCCAGCTCTTCACTTTCGTCATAGCCATTCTCCTCCTATCAGACAGGGAGACAGGAGAGATGGACCAAGCAGTTCATGTTGGAGGCAAGGCTTCCCAAGGCCTCCAGACTACGAAGTTCATTATGTCCCTCTAACAGAGCGCTGATCTCTTCGTTGCTGAGCTGACGCACCGCTTCAAATTGCATTAAATAGGCAAGCAATTAGGAGCTGTCATGATACTCTGGCCCTGTGCTGGTGTAAAACAGGCCAGAAGAAAGAGCACCAGCCTGGTCATGGTTCTAGGTGGAGGGTGGAATGAACGTGGCATCAGCAAGACAGTGTAGCTTGAGTTCCGGATGTCTGAACAAATAGGGCATAAATTTTCATATTCTTTTTGACGCCTCGGAGACATTGCATAAATGTTTGCCGCAACGCTGAGACCATCATAAAATTCGAACGAGCCGTCTTTTCTTATTCCAGCTTGGTGAGAGGCGGGTATACTGAAGGTGCAAACGTTCGAATGTTAAAATACTAAAATTATTTGTGCCTGGCATTAAAATTGTGTAATATTGGGCTAAATCATAGCGAAGTCTTGAAAATAAAGTCTAGTTCAAGCCGACGAGGGTTTCAAAATTCATAGGTATTTCTTTAATTCTTACAGTTCAAAAAATGTCATGTTGTATGAGGTAAGAAACAGACAAGATTGGCATTTGAAATCAATTCATAGAGCAACTAGACAAAGAGTGGAATGTCAGGAATGTCCCTCGGAATGCTGTTCAGGCTTCGCAGCATCTTGTTCATGATAGTTGATGTTGACGGAGTCATGGCCACTTTTGGACGCCTGTTGCTGACGGTCGACAGAGTGGTACTTGATGTTCACAGAGCGGCCCTCGCTCTTGTCCGAATGATGCCCTTTCTCAGAGTGCTCGCCGTGCTTCTCAGAATGCTGCCCACTGGAGTGATGTCCGTGCTCTTTGTCCTTGCCGTGGCCCCCGTGTTCCCCGTGGCCCCCTTCGTGATGGCCGGCTCCGGGTGCTAAGAGCAGTTTGCATCATTTCCTGGCCAAGCCATGCAGAGGAAAGTAGAGATACAGAGGATGGACGGGGAGAGGACGGAGGCTGAGGCTATCTCTGGAGAGAGGACGGCGGGGGAGAGGATGGAAGGCGAGAGAACCTGTCAATATGTTTGCCCTTTTTATCCGAGGACGAAGGCGATAAGGCCAACCAACCAGAGGCGTTAGAATGCCAGGCGAGAGAACGCGTGGACTGAGGATGTAGGGGCTGAGCACCATCGGGGACAGGATCTCTGGTGAGAGCACGAACGGATTCAGCACCTTCGGATCCAGCACCTCGGGATCTGCAGGACTTAGTAATCCATTTTATTCCACAAAGGTTTCAATAAATGCGAGGATACTGAGGATAAGCGGTCCGAGAACGTATGGGCTGAGGATCTTGGGCGATAGGACGGTAGGGGAGAGGATCTCTGGCTCCAAGACGTAGGGCGTGAGGATGAAGGGACTGCCGACGTTGGGAGACAGGATGCGTGCTGCTATGGCTAGTGGGGACAGAATTTCCGGATTGAAGAGGCCTGTCAAGAGGCCGCATTTAAGCAGAGCTGAGTAGAGTTGATGGAGGCTGGGGCGAGTGTACCAGGACTAAGGATATAGCCGCCGAAGACGTGCGGGTGCAGAATCTCGGGATGGAAAGAGAGCGGTTTGAGGACATCAATTTTCAGGCGCCGTCCAAAGGCCAGCCGCCGTTCGCCCTCCGGCCTGCAGATATACGGCTTTTCAAACCAACCTCTCTCTGCTTCTTTCTCCCAAAATCTCTGCAGGAACTGGCAAAAGAAGGAGGCGGCATAGGAGAAATAGTGTAGTGAAACTGACAGAATGGTGAGCGTAAGGTTGTCGTAGTGGACGCCGTGTCTGCGCAAGCGGATGGTATCCAGGCCGGCGATCTGGCTGATGCTCCGTTTCAGGGCTCGATCCTGGCGTCTTTGGCTCCGCTTTCGCAGCACTTCGGCCCAGCCCTGCCATTGCTCAGTGCATTGAGCGAGAGGAAATGATAAGAAAAGTGGAAGGCTAGCTGGCTGCCGCTGACTGGAGGCTGTGTCGAGCAGGCGTCGGCCGTAGAAGTGCAGCACTTGCTCCGGTCGCAGGCTGGCCATGCCCTGCTTGTTGATGGAGTCCAGCTGGCCAATGGACAGGGACCTGGAGTGAAATGGATGAGTTTGGAAGCAAATATTGGGCAAGGATACTTGAGGCCGTGGACGATGCGCTGGAGCTTAGGCTGCCAGTCGGGTCCGAAGGCACGGGTGAGCTCCTGGGGGCCGAGGTAGTTGGGCTGGACAGAGGCGTTGCCGGTTGCTGCGTTCTGTAGGTCGCTTAGCAGGCCCTCCATCATAGGCCCGGCTCCGGAGGTGGCCAGAATGGCATCCAGCCATTCGTCGGACACCACCCCTTGCTGGAGCCCCAGTAGGTCTGGCAGGGACAGGTACCCGTTCTGGGCTGTTATTGGAGAGGCTCCTTTTTCTGATCAGAAGGGAAAGAAATGAGCAGAACATTTGAAGAAGCCGAAGAGGTCGGGGCTGGCGATGCCGGGTCGTTGGCTGGGGAGGAGAGGGAAGAAATGGGGACTGGAAAAGGCCTCGTGTATTGGAGGGGCTAGTGAAAGGTGGCTGGACCAGCCTGAGGAAGCGAGGGGAGGAGGTGGCGGGCTTGGCCTCGGTGCCGGTAAGCCAGGCGTATCCCGTCTGCACCAGCTCAACCATGTTCTCCAGCTGCAGTACGGGCTAACCATTTGCCAACTGCTCAGTAGGAATGAGGAAGGGAATTGCCAGGGATTTCTTGGCGGGCGGGCGAATGTCCTTGTCCTCTGGCAACCTGAAAGCAGTTTAGATGCAACTTTCAGAGTAAATATTGGCAAAAACTGAAAGTACGGCTGATCTTGAAGCTTGTAGAAGAGCTGCATGTACTTGTCGTTCCAGTTTTTTGTCTGAAAATGCAAGAAGTAAGAACAGCCGCCAAATGCAGCCAAAGTGTAAGATTAGGCATACCTTTATAAGTGACCGGAGCTGATGGTAAGTTGGGGCATATGTTCCTTTGTTCGTATGCGTCTCTAGAAGTCTCCTAGTCCTCGAATCCAGTGTATTATTCGCACTTTGCAGCAGCCCTTCTTTGGCCTCTGGAAAATAAACTACCTAGCTCATGCTAAAAACCTTGGCACAGAAAATAAGCTGATTGACAGAGAACAAGAGTGAACTGTTGACGAGAAGCGTGAAGAGGCGAGCTGGAGTTAGGGAACTGGAGGGCCTGGGCTTGCGCTGCTCTTGTGGAAGGCGAAGACGACGCACTTGCCGTTTCGCCCGCACTCCTCGCCGGTGCCACGCCCTACGCACATCCTGCACCAATCCTCTTATTTCACTCATACCATACCTCTATCCCGTCCCCCTTCTACGCTCTTTCTGCCCCAAGCTGCAAAAAGATGGGCAATGTTTCAAACAGCTAAACAAGAGCATGGAAAAGGAAGAGAAGAGGGAACGTAGAAGGCGTTTGGACGGCGCTGGATGCGTAGATAGAAAGCCTCAAGGGCGAAGGCGGGCTTGAGACAGCGAGCATAGGCCTGGACATTGGGCGCCAGACGAAGGCAGTGCTCCAGCAATTCCCGCTCCCTCACCGGCAACTGTTTCAAGGTCTGCGTGGCCATCACACTCATGACCCCCGCCAGGGCCTCTGAGTACCACTTCTCCATCACCCGCAACGACTGAGTCTCGCTCAGAGTCACCTCCGCCACCCTTGCCTCACAAACAACATCATTCTTTCATAATAGAAGGACGCAGACCACTTACTTTTGGCAAGCTAAATTGGAGGCAGAACATGACAGATGATAAAGTAAAAGGGAATAGCTCCCGCATTGTGTTTTTAATCCGCCTGTTTATAGTGTTATGTCTGGATATGCAGAGTTTATGGCGATTACAGCGGGAAGAGTCCTTTCACTTTTGCGGTGTTAAGTGACCCGCGGAAATTTCTTTAGGCTATTTGCGCTGAGGGGGAAGGTTCGCAAATCTGAGGGGATCATCAGGATCAGCATTAGACTCCGTTCGCGTCCCATAAGAGACCTTCAGATTTCTGTTCGGATCAGTTCCCATAACGATTGCCTAATCGACTGCACTTGAGATCATTAGTCACGGGTTTATAGAGTAGTGGTGAATTTATGAGCTTTGCAGAGGTGGATATGCTACTTTACTTTGATGTACGGAGACGAAAAAAATCAAATTATTATTTTGATTGATGCAAGATGATATTTTTTTGATGTATTGATGAAAAGCCCAATGACACCTGACTTTTCAAATGAGGCTCAAAATTGGTTCTTAATCCTGAAATGAATATTGGCAGTTTTTCTTTTGTAAGATGCAGAGAGCTAAATGAGCCCGAAACCAAACCCCAACTTTTTCAAATAGGGTTGATTTCAAAAAATAGTAATCCAGTGGCACAGAATTGAAAGCAATTTCGTAGAAAATATCCTTCTTTCCATCGAACAGAAAAATCCTAAACACGTAAACAAAATTGGAAAGAACACGGCTATCTACGTATTATTGTTTTCCTCGAGGCGAGATTTTTTCGTGCTTGGTTCTCCAGTTTCATCCTTCAATTTAAATGCAAATTTAAACAATTAGTTCACCCGTGGCGTTCGAGAATGGAAACCTTGGAGCTGGAAGATGGTGTGGCAATTTCGTCCTGCTGCTGAGTGCGGTGCTCAGTTTCAGCCTCTGTCACTCCTTTCACCACGCGCTCTGCTTTGAAAAAAGCCAACACCGGTCGTTCATACCCTGGAAACCGTCAATTACTCGAAACCCACTTCATTCATATTTTTCAGAAAACCACCAAAAGGCTGATGAGCCTGGCAGAGAAAGAATGTGGAACCTTTGGCAGCGTCCACGGTCTTGAGGGTGAGGGCGTGCTGAAAGCCGACCTCCTTGAGAAGGAAGTCTCGGAAGCCTTCCGGACGCAGCTGGATCTTGAAGTAGTGGGCCTTCATGTTCTCCTGCAGAGGCTGTGAATGAAGGCTGGTGGTAGAGGAGGTGGAGAAAGAGAGAGACGGTGAATCGGGAGAGTTTCTTGCGGTAGGAGTCCCAGAGCTGGGGCTCCAGGACGAGAAGGCCGCCGGGGCGGAGGGCGGCGAAGGCGCGGCGGAAGAAGCGCTTCAGGCCCGCGTCGCCCCAGTTCACGTGCACCCATTTGCTCACCGACAGCGCCAGCACCATGTCCCACTCCTCCTTCACCTGCCACACCTCCCATCCTCTCTCCTCCACTCCACAGACAGACAGAAACCAACCCGCTCCAGCTCTGCGTCCATGAGCAGGACGAAGTTCTCCGTTCGGAAGGCGATGTTGCCGGGGAACACCGCCGCCTCTTCCGATCCAGTTGCCACTGCACCTTCCATCTACAAGTTGTCGATTAAGACAAAGAGGCCATTACCCTGGCCTTGATGCATATTTCACCTCAAAAGGCAGCGTAGGAATGGGCCCGTACTCGCGGACGAATGAGGGCGGGTATTGGCTGGGTGCGGCTGGAGCAGAGGAGGCGGAAGTAGGACGTACCGGCGGGAAACGCAACGGTTGCTGGTAGTGCTGGAGGTTGGCGCGGGCGATGTGGACGAGGTTGGGGTCGATGTCGATGCCGAGGAGGCGGCGGGGGGCCAGGTCCCGGGCGACCAGGGCTGACAGATGGCCGATGTTGCAGCCGACGTCCAGCACATCCCGCCCCCTGATCCACTCGGGGCGGAGGAGGGCCAGACGGGGGTCGGGAGCATCCCCTGGCAGGCGTGAGCCGTAGTAGCGGTTGTAGTTGCCGTAGCGGAAGCGCTCGGCGGCCTGGGCCTTCTTGGCGGAGGCGGGCTTGGCGGGCGAGGCCTTGGAGGTGGAGGGGGCGTCGGAGTGGCGCTTGGGAGGCGGGCCTTTGGGGCGGCGCTGGGAAAAGGGGGGTGGCTTGGGGAGGACGGGGGAGACGATAGGGTCGGGGGCGTGGGCCAGGAGTGGGCGGCGGCCTTTGCCTGCCCCGGGGGAGGTGAGTGCAGCCGTGCTGCTCTTGGCGTCTTCTGCAGCTTCTGCCTGAAAACAGCTTTCTTGTCTTGAGAGTCGAAGAAGAGAGGGAAGAGGGCAGAGGGAACGGAAGAAGGAGGCGGTGAAGTGGAGGAGGTTGGGGGCGGGTCGTTGGAGGCGGAGGGTCGATGGCTGCGTCGGCGATTGCGTCGTTTGGCTGCCGGGGCCTCGTCTAGGTTGAGTGGGTCGCGTTTGCTGCGCGGAATGATGACGGCCAACGGTTGGTCCTTGGCCGGGCCGTCATTCGTCTGGCTCGCCTCCGCCCCACCCTCTAGCTGCGGCGAGTTCTTCGGGGTCTGCAATGAGCTATAGGTGACAATAGAGTGATGTCAGGAGAGGAGGGATAGAAGGACGTGATTGGGGGAGTTTCCGGAGATGCTGTTGAGGTTGAGAGGGTCGCGAGGGTTGCCGCCGAGGAGGAAGTCGCGCGGCTGGAGGGCTCGCATGCGATTGGGGTTGTGCGGCTGGCGACCGCCGCCGCGAGCCCCACCGCGTCCACCACGCCCTGCCTCATCCTTTCGTGCTCGGCCTCGCCCAGCCCCGCCCTGGCCCTCCATCTCCTCCTTCAAACTCACTTCATTCAAGCTTCGCCTATGCACTGATTGTAAAGCTAGAGCTTTTGCAAGGGTCTACAAGTATCTAGCAAAACCTCTTCGATTGGAGGTTTTGGTGACTGCTCTGCAGCCATAGTGGCCTCTGGCGATTGCATGGTAGGCTATTAGAAGAGGCGAAAGGATAGGAGATGGAGTAAAGTCGGAAACCTTGCGATTTAGAGCCCGCTTACCGTAGCCAGGAATCGGAGGCCTGGAGGTCTCCTTTCTGGTCAAGCAAGTGAAGTCCCCCGCGCCCTCAGATGCTCTTCAAGCCCCTGTCCTGCACTGGCCAGGGGCTCAGCCGTTGGCGGACGGAGGGGCTAAGGAAGTTGGAGGGGGCGATGGAGTGCCAGAAGGCTGAAGGATTGAAGCAGTGTATGGCAAAAAGAATGGGAGGTGGAATGCGGAAGCGTGAAAGCGTCCAAGGCCTGGGAGGAGAGGCTAGTGCCAGCGCGCGCGGTCCACCCACCGCTGCCGTCTACCGTAGCCGCCCTTAATGTCTGCCTGAGCACCAAAGTCTTCCTGCCTCTCCTTTTTTGCGGCTCCTCCATCGGACGGCGGTCAATCGATATTTAGCGCATGCACGAGAGATCTCCCCGATCAGATAGCGAGTTTTCGACTACAAGCGTTGAAAAGGGAGTCATATAGGGACTAAGTAGGGTCATGTAGAGTCATTTAGTGATTAGCGCGCTATAGGGGCCAATCCTGCAGTATGTTTAGTGACTGAACATAGAACATGACGCAATTGATTGATGCAATATTTGAAGGGAGAAATAAAAGACCGAAGCTTCTAAGAAGGGAGCAAAATGGCAGCTGAGATGCAGCCAACCTCCGGACTCACTGAGGCTGAGGTCAACCTCTCTATCTAGCCTTGCAAAACGGCATAGGCAATCAGTCTCAGATGGCGCAGCTGAAGAAACGGATGAAGAGTGCAGTTGTGCGGACAGGAATCCAGTGCGTCTTCCACCCCCTCCACTTCTCCAAGACTCTCATTCAGGTTACTCCCTCACTTTGAGGCAAATCTAGCCTAACCATGTTTCAGCTGGGCCACGAGCCCTTTCCCATGCAACGCGGCAAGCTCTACTGGGTCTTCGGCCGCGACGGCTACTGCCTGCCCAACTATGTCTCCTACGGTCCTCCCCCTCTTCTCTAGCCCTCCCCTAAGAAGGAAATCCTCCATTTTAAACTCCATTAATCCGACACAGTTCATTATCGACAGATTGATCAAGATCAAGATCAGATTCAAACAATGATCCATTGAGGAAATGAAAAAGAAGAAATCTATTGGATGGTAATGAGATTGCAGCACGCCAATTGGCTGCGAAGGCGGGGTGGAGTGCGGTGTACGGGAGTGTGGGGGTGAGTTTGGCGACGGGGCTCAGCAACGCTTTGGGCACCAGCCTCGGCTACATTGCCCTGGACCGTAAGCGCCCCGACCTCAAGGCCCGCGTGGCCCTTCGCGACGATGACCTTCACGGAGCCATTCATCAGGCACCCCTCCTCCTTCCTCTCCACCTCCCCCATTGCCTCTCTCACTGACAGTGCTTCAGAAGTTCCGACACTGCTTCCGCGATTCCTTGGCCGTCACTGCTGGCTGCATAGTTGCAAGCCCCTTCCGAGGTTTCTGCTTTCAAGTGCAGTGCCTCATGACTCCCTCAACTCCATCCATCCTGCTGCAGTGGTGCTAATCCGACGCATAGCGAGCCATGTGGGCGGGGAGACGGAGTACAACTCCATCCTCGGCGGCCTCAACCACATCTACGTCACCGAGGGCCTCGCCGGCTTCTTCAAGGCTTCACCTCTCCTCTTCAGGAGTTGGAGGCTGAATGAACTCTGGGTGACAGGGCTTGGCACCGCTGCTGGTGGGTGAGTGGGGCGTGATCTGGCTGACGGGGGCCGTCATGCTGGCCATCGACCGCTCCTACTTGGCCACCACCGGGAAACTGCCCCCCGTAGAGCCGGAGGAGGAGCCCGCGGATGATGTGGAAGCCAAACAGCGCCTCTCCACCCTCATACACGACATGGAGGTTCAGCCCTACCCACATCTCTTACTATGCATTGATCTGTGAGCTGCAACTGTATCCGTGATTTGATGGGGAGAGAGTGAAATAGGAGGGCATGAGAAGTTTGCAGGGTGCTGGAGGGTTGCTGACGATGGCGAAGGTGTCGGTGCCGTTCCTGGTGAACGCGGTGGTGTACCAGTACCAGCTCATCTCCACGGTGATGACGGTGAACAACGTGGGACTCGCTGCCGGCATCATGCCCTACGCCCCGCCCTTCAACACCTGGCACGATGCCTACGACTTCCTCAAACTTGTGGTCACACCTTCTTCTTACCGTTCAGCGGCAAAGTATTGGAATTATCGATTTGTAACTCAATTTTTCCGATTCAGGAGAAAGAAGCTGACATTTTGTCTGCTGAGAAGGTTTGTGAATGATGGGATTGCAGAATGGGCTGAAGCGTGGAGCGAAGGGTTTCTTCCGCCACTACGTGGGTCCCATCACCTTCCGCGGGACGAATGTCTACGCCAGTCTTTAGTTCTGAGACTCGGTCCCATAAACTGCAACCACTGCAGTACTTTTTCTCTTCTCCACTCTTCTTGCGACAGTCGCTTCCAGCTACTATTTCCCATTATTTCCAGTTTCAGTCCTACATTTCCTTCTCAGCGCATTTGCATGCACAATCCTTGTTCTGCTTCATGCTAGAAACCGGTGGACATAGGGGCATGGAAATCTTTGAACGCTCAAGAGAAGCTGAGTAGATATTTTTGCCTTGTGAATTGGAGAATTCAGTATGCTTCAGTTCGTCGAAATATACACTACAATTAATATGCAATATGAATAACTGAATATAGATACAGCAATATTCATTTTGAATAGTAAATCAACCTTTAGTTTCAGCATTTAGGTTTGAAAAGAGCACTGAAACATGGGAGCAGTGTTTGGGGGGTGAGGAGTGGTGAGAGTGGAGTGGTGGGTGACAGGGGAAGAGCGACGAAGTAATTGATTGACCTGTCAGCCTTCAAGCAACACGTCCACTGGTCAGCAGACGGTCGGGGGGGGGGGGGGTGGGAGAGAAGGGAGGGAAGGCCTGTCCAATCTGACGCGACATCGTTCCTCGAAGGCTCTAGGTGGATCGCCTGGAAAGACGGTGGGTGGGGGAGGGGGCCAGGTGGGGATAGTGCCAGTGATTACAGGCACTGAAAGGGGTTGGAATGGGGAAGGAGGGGGGGTTGGAAGTGGAAAGTGAGGAGGGGGCATTGCCATGGCTGGCAGAGAACACGTTTCCCAGGCCTCCTCCTCCAACACTTTCTCCCGCCCTTTCTCCCCTCCTCCTCCCCTCCCCTGTCCCATCCCCTGCCTGCCTGCACCCTCGAAACCCCCAGAGACCCTCCCTCCCATCCAGCCACTCTTTCTCCACGCGCGCACTGGGACAGAGACGGGAGGGAGAGGGAGTCGGCAGAGAGAGAACCCACCCACGCCGACGGCGGCCTTCCGCCATGCTTCCTCCTCGCTCCACTCTTCTCCTCCTCCTTCTTCAATATTGTCTCCCTCCTACCCTCCTCCTCTGCTTTCACCTCCCTCCTCATTTTCAGGCTCCAGCTTTGCTCAGCGAAGGAGACCCTGCTCCTACCCTACCCTCTACCTCATTCCTGGCTCTGCCGACCTCTCCTGCAGTTCGTCTCTCCACCTTTTCTTACCCTCCTGTCCCCTCCTTTCTCAACTGCTCATGTTGCAGCCCACCGTGAGGTGCCGAGTGATGTGTTCACAGTGGACGAGAGCAGCGTCCGCGTCACGCCTGAGGTGAGCAGAGGGGAGGAGGAGTGAAAAGTAGGGGAGAGTGAAAGGAGGATGTGCAGGTAATTCGGCTGCCGGGCTGCTTCGAGATCGAGATGGAGGTGGAGCTAAAGAAGGGAATCGCGGACTTCCCGCCCGGCTTCTTCGCCAAGGCGGAGTACCAGTGGTGGAACTTCGACCGCTTCTCCCAGCTCACCTGCAAGGACGCCGAGGCCAACGGCTGCGGCGGCTACGGCAACAACTGGTTGGTACCTTTACTACCTTCTTCCCCTCATCACCCCCATCCAACTCTCCTCCAGCTACTACTGCGACATCTGCAATGAGCTGGATCGCATCGAAGCGGACGCTCGCTCCCAGGCTGAGCCCTTCATTCGCCAAGTCCAGGTCTGCTTAGGATGGACAGGGATGGGAAGGAGAGGGAGGGGAGGAATGGGATTGCAGGGGCTGAAGTGTCCGAACAAGATCGGGCGCTATCGCTACCGGCGCCGCTTCTGCCTCAACGACTGGGCGGCCTTCGACCAGAACGGGGACTGCGAGTTCGACTTCGTCGACAAGGGGCTTGGCGACTATCGAGAGGCCTGGGAAACCCTGCGACAAATCGGATTTGTGAGCATCTTATTCTCTATTTTACAGCGCTTATGGCAGGAATTTATGCTCAAAGTTTTTTCAACGCAAAGTCTTTTCAAACATATTTTTGGCCTTAATTGGGTAATAAAATGCAGGGGACAATGATAGCGAAGTTCTTCCTGGCCCACAATGCAACCACTCAGCAGCATCGTCAGAAGCAGGTGTGGCCTTTACTAGAGCCAGGCTGGGGTTGGGCAGCGCAGCTGCTGAGTCGTTTGCAGGGAAAAGAGCGAAGGATAGCCGATTCCGTGGAGCGAACGATTCGAGCTCAGGTTGGATCCCGCTCACATCGCTTCGACATTCGCTCTCTCATCTCCAACCACGCCGACGAACGCAAGGCTGCCTGGCACAAGTTTACACTTTTTATGGCATCCAGATTTTGTGACTTTTCCATTTGTTGTTGCGGTGAGACTTGGGTTGTGGGCGGAAATGTGCTGGGCTTGGCCCAGTGACGTAGCAGACGTGGTGGTGAGGGGGGGGGGCAATTGAGCGATGGCTCTACCATGTTTGACGTGTGCTGCACAAGGCCATCTCATCACCGCTTTTCGTAAAAGAGCCGCAACCTGTTTCCTTTCCCCAATCGCAGTTCGCAGGAGTATCGCGATCGTCTAAATTAACAATTGTGAAGGGGGGTGCCGTGTTTCATTTCTGGCCAGCCTTGGAGGTTTCGAGAAGGGAGTGATTGAAGGAAGTCGTACCTGCCGTGGCTGCTGTACCAGAACCAGGTGTCGTGTCTGAAGGTGACGTTCGACGTCTGCGACACTCCGCCCAACCGCACCACCTCCTTCACCGGCATCGGCCCCATTTGGCAGTGCAGATGATCTCATGCCCCACCGCCCTTCTCCTCATCACTCTTCCCCCCACTCATCCACTCTCCCACTCCAGCTTAGATTCATGGACAGCTTGAGCAACACATTTTTCTGGAACAAACAAAGACTGAACAAAACTGACCAGCACCCGCAACGACTTCCTTGTTGGGCCTGCGAAAATTATAGGGAAATAAAGCTATGGTTAAAAAAGGTTTTTCTGCTAAAGATTAACTCTTTGGACAATTTTGCTGGTTGGTCTATGACCAATTAATGACATTTCTCGATTTTTTAACACTCTGTGTCCCATAAATATAGGCAAATAAAATGATTAAAAATTTAATTGACATAGAAATTTTGGAGATAATTAGGCAAAGAGATTGGGCAACGAGATCAACAGAGGGGGTCCAAAAACTAATCCCTGGTCGAAAATATCATTCAGCAACACAACTTTTCCGCGAAATTTTTAGTTCTATGATAGCATTTACTCGAAACCTGATTGTTTACCATATAACTGAAAGTCTCCCACTTAATTCCCCAATTTCAGAGAGTGGAGAAACATTCTCATGCATTTTTCAAAATTAAATTAAAACTTTCGGTGATCTGATTGCTTAAACCACCATAGTTTCTAAGGCTTTTAGTTTTTATTTGTGTCCAAAATTTTAGCTTGAGTCCAAAATTAGCAAAGAGTTGTATGTAAAGTTGTTGCATCAAATATTTCTCACTCACTGCGAGCCAGATTTCGATCAGTATCAGGTTTTCACTTGCTGAAATATCTTAAAGTGTGGTGAATAGAAAGGGTTGAAAAATCTGATTCAACAGCATTGGAAAATGCTTCTTAAAAGAAGAATGAACTAAAGGTGACGTGAGTCACTCGTCTTGATGGCAGCAAGCCCATTCTCTATGGCTGGCAACACGGCCGATTATGTCAATTCGATCCGCTAATAGACTCAATTTGCGCCCTATTTCATGAGTCGATCCGGCTCTTCCATTGCTCCATCATTTCAAAGCCCTATATGGCCAGTTAAGCCAGGTGAGGAGAAAATATGTTATGGTATGCCCTACTCCTTGTGCCCATGCTTCTGTGCGAAGCTCAGGGCCAGGGCGGCAGCAACAAGATCGCTGGCGGCGGCCAAGGTTTCTCCCTGGCCTCTTTTGACAACTTACTTCACCACTTATCCATGCACCTCGATTGAGCCCTAGCCACAACCAGAGAACCGATCACAACGCCCAGGCCTCAGCTCCTCTACATCACCAGAGCGCCAATTATCTTCCCAGAGCAGAAAATCAGAGGCACTGCTGCCATCTTTCTCCTGCGCAGAGTAGAGGGGACCATTATAGGCTTAGCGGCGTGCGCCAATACGAGTCGCTTCGTGGTGGCCAACGACTCCTGTTTCACGAACCGCCTCTACGAAGGGAGTCTAGACAAGTCCAACGCAGAGCGCCTGTGCCAGAGCTACGGAGGTAGTCTTGCGGCGCCCTACGATCGCTATGCTCTCGACGCTGTCGCCCATCTTCAAATCGTTTCTTGCTCTTTCTTAGCCTGCTCCTCTGTCAGTCGTCGTGGATGTCAGAGAAGAAGCATGTGGGTCAATCTCCAACAATTGCCCTGGCAACCTTGGCCTCATACGGGATGGCGCTGGATCCTTCCCAACGGCACCGTCTATTCAAGTGCTCTTTGTCAAAGTTTTACGAACCTAAACTCTAGTTTAGTTCTGAGTTAAAATTCAACAATGGTATGGATAGATTTAAATTTATTTTGTAGCTCGTTTTTTGCATTAAAAAAATATTTTATTAAAAATATTTACTTTTTACTTAGTTTCACATTTGAATAAAATTATCGCTTATAATGCTGATATTGAGGTTTGCAAAAACTTATTGCATTATCAGCGTAGTTTTGCGCGAAAAGTGGGTTGTTTTCAGTCGACAATGAAACAGATCCTAACTGGAGATATAACTGGGCCTATAACACGCCGAGCGATTACTACGACATGGTTGAAGAAGCGCCAATGGGCGAGGCCCAATGCGCTTATACCTATTATGGCTATGTTCGCGACTTCATGTGTCACTATTCACTTCAGCCACTCTGCCAGTTTCCATGTCCCTTTGCATTTCCAATTTTGGGGCGCACGGACGTAACACGTAGGTGGGCAAAAATTTGCTGTTGGGCGGGGGGGGGGGGGGGGCGTGCGCCGGACGTAACACGTCAGGTGAAAATTTGGGGAGAGGGGGGGCGGGGGGGGGGGGGGGGGGGGGGGGGCGCCGGGACCTACCACGTCTGATCTGAGGACCCAAAAAAATAAAAAAAATTATGCCAAAAATTGACAATTTCTGGCAGTTTTTGTGCTTAAATGTGCCCGTTTTGTCTTGTAATAGTCAATAGTTTATAGTACTGTCCTTTAGGTTAGCATATTTTCAGTAACATACCTAAAACTTTGTCCTTATACCTTGACGGACATACGTCACTACCCCTCCGGACCCCCGCCCCCCACCCCCCAAACCGCCCCCCCGCACATGCGCCCCCCCCGGACCTACCACGTAGGGTAAGTAAAGGAGGGCAACCCCCCGCCCCCCTTCGGACGTACGTGGGCGCCCCCCTACCATTTGACCCCTATTGGGGCCGTGCGAGCAAAGCGGAAGCACGGTCCCCTCTTAGCCAAGGACAAACCCTATTACGGCTTTTGAAAATATGACTGGCTGCCAAATATTCTATGGGCAAGTTACAGAGCTATGAGTAGGCTCAATGGACGCAGCAGACACAGAGCTTTAATTAAAAAAAATTTGCCAAATTTGGTTGAGAATTGGGCAAGTTATGGCCAAATAACTTTTTAAAAAGTGTCCGTCCGTTATCCATCCGCCGTCCGCCGTCCGCCATACGTTCTGTTTGGGAGGCATACTGGCAATATCTGGGGCTCCAGTCTCAACGTCACTATAGTATATCGACCCTGGAGGGTGACATTAGGCCCTCAGAATTTTGATTTTCGGCCTCCTTTATGCCGAAATTGAGGTTGAAAAGTTGATTGAACGTAAGGGGGGACCCTTATAAAAAAAATCAAAAAACTTGAATAAAATTTTTTTGAAGCCGTTTTGGGCAAAAATAAAGACAGATTCGGAAACCTCGTCAAAAACTACACCAAACTAGACCAAAAAACATTGAATTTTCAAAAAAAAATTTTGACCATTTCTGAGCCCTAGGGTGCTTTGTAAGAAACCTAAAAAAGGTAATGCTGCCCAGTGGCGATGTTTTAAGTTAATTTAGAGCCTAGATATGGAACAGGCTCAAAAAATAGATACGATTTGATACCAAACAACCATATGTGCAAATCTGGTCTTCACGGGCTTCTACCAGGCCGTGGTGTACAAGCAGCTCATCATCAACTTCGTCTTGGGGCATTTTAAAGGGTTTTTGGCCTCAATAACCGCATCATATAGGTAAATTGGGGCATATATTACAAATCTTGTGTCCATTTGCTTACACATTGTCTTCATGGGCTTCTACCAGGCCATGGTGAACAAGCAGCTCATCATCAACTTCGTCTTGGGGCATTTTAAAGGGTTTTTGGCCTCAATAACTGCATCATATAGGTAAATTGGGGCGTAGATTACAAATCTTGTGCCCATTTGCTTACACATTGTCTTCATGGGCTTCCACCAGGCCATGGTGAACAAGCAGCTCATCATCAACTTCGTCTTGGGGCATTTTAAAGGGTTTTTGGCCTCATTAACCACATCATGCAGGTAAATTCGGGCTTAGATTACAAATCTTGTGTCCATTTGCTTACACATTGTCTTCATGGGCTTCTACCAGGCCGTGGTCAGCAAGCAGCTCATCATAAACTTCGTCTTAAAGCATTGTACATATTGGGCTTCTGGTGGATTTTTGGCCTTTGGCTGTTCAAAGTGGATGAAATTACTGAAATTGTGAATCTCCGCTTCAATGTTTTTTCTCTCTTAGCTGGTCTCTTAAAAATAGCTTGGGCATAAAGGTGATGAAATTTATTTGATTCATCTTATCATGAAACTAGCTTGGGCCATAAGGTGATGAAATTAAATCTGACACTCTTATCATGAAAATATGCTTACTTAATTTAGAACTTTACTAAAGAGCTAAGAGAGCCCAAAAAATTTTCACCAATGTTTTTTTAATTTATGACAGGTTAGAGTAAATCAGAAATATTTTAATTGATTTGCACAAAACCTTTGCGTTAAAATTTCCATCATATGATATTAATGTTGGAAGCAAAAATGAAAAACTGGGAAAATATTAATAAATTATTCAAAATGATATTTTTTCATTATAATGCATTATTTTTGCTAAATGTTAACTAGGTTCAGTTTTATTTATAGCTCTACCCAAAGAATAATCCTAGGGAGGCCAAAATTTTCTGGGCTCTCTTAGCTCTTTAGTAAAGTTCTAAATTAAGTAAGCATATTTTCATGATAAGAGTGTCAGATTTAATTTCATCACCTTATGGCCCAAGCTAGTTTCATGATAAGATGAATCAAATAAATTTCATCACCTTTATGCCCAAGCTATTTTTAAGAGACCAGCTAAGAGAGAAAAAACATTGAAGCGGAGATTCACAATTTCAGTAATACAAGTATGTCTAAAATGATATCAAGTAGGTCTTGGAGTTTCAATTCTAGACACTGAACTTTTTTGAAATCTTTACACCAAACATTTTAGAGAAAAAACTAATTTTTGGGGTAACACCAGGGTTTAGAAAACTGAACCCAAAAATGGAGCTATCTAAAGTTGAATAGACCTGCTAGAGTTTCTCTGGCTTTCTCTGTCTTCATTCCACTCAATTCAGCGGCTAATTTTCTTGTTTCAACTTCCTTAATTATTTTGTTACCCAATAATTAGATTTTTTACAAGTTTTTGCTGAAAATTTAAAGAAAACTAAAGTTTATGATTTATTGGCATGATATTGACATTCCTAGGGTCGCTAGAAGTCATTTTGCAGATGGTCAAAATGAGCGTTTCTTGCTAGAAGGATCATCTTTTGGCTGATGGACGCTCCCCCCCCCAAGGGTTCTCCCCCCCCCCCCCCCCCCAGAGTTTCCCCCCCCAAAGGTTCTTCCCCCCTCCCCAAGCCCAATTTTTTTTATTGTCTTAAAATACTCGTCTATACATATCTCGAAATTTAAACTCAAGGAATGTTTTTCTAAACAACTAAATACCTACTTTTTTAGTTAGTCCATAGCGAGTTCGTCATGCTACTAGTTCGTCATGCTACTACCAGGAGTAGTAATAAGGCGCAAGAACTAAAAGGCTCGTCCTTTCACTGCGGCAGTACCTACTAGTTAGTCCTTACCGAGTTGAGCACTTTAAAAATCAATGAACTCGGTATAGACTAACTAGTAGGTACTGCCACAGTGAAAGGACGAGCCTTTTAGTTCTTGCGCCTTATGACTACTCTTGGTAGTAGCATGACAAACCAGTAGCATGACGAACACGGTATAGACTAACTCGGTATAGACTAGTAAAAAAGTAGGTATTTAGTTGTTTATATAACAAGTATATGGCGCAGAGCGCAATAGGTGACCGCGGAGCTAAACACCTCACAAGTCTTAACTTTTACGAGTTTTACCCAAAGAAGGGATGTTTCAAAAGGTTGGGGACCAAATTCAGAACGTTGCAGAATTTTATTACCTTTCAGCAAAAAAAAAGTTTGTCCCAATCCATTGAGAATTCGCCATTTCTCAACATACCCCATTTTTCAACCTTTCTACCCAAAAAAGTAATGTTTCAAATGCTCCGGGACTTGTTCCACCCCTCCAGATCTTCTTAAAATTTCATTACCTTTCAGCAAAAAAAAAGTTTGTCCCAATCCGTTGAGAATTCGCCATTTCTCAACATACCCCATTTTTCAAACTTTCTACCCAAAAAAGTAATGTTTCAAATGCTCCGGGACTTGTTCCACCCCTCCAGATCTTCTTAAAATTTTATTACCTTTCAGCAAAAAAAAGTTTGTCCCAATCTGTTGAGAATTCGCCATTTCTCAACATACCCCATTTTTCAACCTTTCTACCCAAAAAAGTAATGTTTCAAATGCTCCGGGACTTGTTCCACCCCTCCAGATCTTCTTAAAATTTCATTACCTTTCAGCAAAAAAAAAGTTTGTCCCAATCCGTTGAGAATTCGCCATTTCTCAACATACCCCATTTTTCAAACTTTCTACCCAAAAAAGTAATGTTTCAAATGCTCCGGGACTTGTTCCACCCCTCCAGATCTTCCTAAAATAGTATTACCTTTCAGGAAAAAAAAAGTTTGTCCCAATCCGTTGAGAATTCGCCCGTGGACAGCATTTCCAGATATATATATATATATATACCTATATATATCAGGACAAGAGTTCAGTAATCTCTATAGACCGCGGAGCGGCCCTTTGGGCCGCTCCGCGGTCAAAAATTCATTGAGTTTAAATTTCGAGATATGTATAGAGGAGCATTTTAAGACAATAAAAAAAAGGGGCTTGGGGGGAATAACCCTTGGTGAGGGGGAGTAACCCTTGAGGGGGGGGGGGAGTAACCCCCTGGGGGTGGGGGGGGGGGGGGGGGGAAGAACCCTTGGGGGGGGGGAAGAACTCTTGGGGGGGGGGAAGCGTCCATCAGCCCATCTTTTTACAAGTTTCTAATGTGATGAGGTGCCCCCGAGCCTTGCCCAAAGGAGCGAGCGCCCCCTTTTGGCTACGAAGGCTGTCTTTCCGACGTCCACGCCCTGGCCCAGGACTCCTGCTTCAGCGCTCGCATGTTCAGCGGCAGAAGCTTTTACACCTGGGAGAGCGCCAAGAAGGCTTGTACAAGCGTCGGCGGCTTCCTCGCCACGCCTTACACAACCCAGGCCATGAGCGCCATCGCCAAGAACATTGTTACCTCTCCCCTTCTCTTCTCAACGTCCACAAAAAATAGAATGGGAAGAAGGAGGCTTTCGCTTAGGCTCGCACAAAGCCACTGTGTTAGCAAGTATTAGGAACGAAGGAAATGATATCATAATCCAATCTCACTCCATGGTGTCAGCCACATAAGGCTGAATGCTTGTAGACCCAGATTGCTTGGGTAGCAGCGAGACAATGTGGAAACGAGTCGCGGCCTGACAATGGCTGGGCCTGGAGCCTCTGGGACGGCAGTCAACTACCCGGTTCCTCCTCACCTCTCTCCTCCTTACACTCTCTCATATCCGCCACTGCACAGTGAGCAAGGATCTCTGGAGGAGCGGCTATCCAAACGATAGGAATGGGACGGAAAATAATCAATACAATCATGCTGCTGTTTCCCCCTTCGGCGGTCTCTATGATAGGTGGGAGCGGTTCGGATATCCATCACTGTGCCAATTCCTCGGTATTTTTATATCGTTTGATTTTTTTAATCCAAGTTAAGACAAATTTAGTATTCCTGAAATTCTGCCTCTTAACAGCAAAAACATTTTAGATAATGTTGTCTAAGGTTACAAATTGTATGTTTTAGCAAGATTATTCATTCTGCTTTAGTTCTATTTTCATCTTTTCCAATTATAACAAGCCGATATTTCTATCCTTCATTGAAACAATGTCGGAATAATTTCAGATCCACGAATAAGCCCCACGACTCTTCCACCTTCTAGGACCTCATTCGAAGAAATATGTCCGCAATCACCAACAACTATGGCAAACACGCTCGCAACATCTGACGCAAAATCAAGTTTACATTTCAAGATACCGTTTTAAATTAAAAAGTATTTGTTTGCAGTGCATACAACCGGAGGTTCAGGAATTGAGACGAGTAACTTCACAGCACCATTAACGAGCATAAAACCAGTTGAAACTAGTTCATCGTTAAACTTAAAACGAAGCACAACAAAATACGGTCAACCATCATCTAGCCGATTGGCATATGTCAAAACAACTACAAAATACTTTACAACCTCAGCAAAACAGCCCCCTACGGATCTCATCCCATCTCATCATCCCAAAACCAACAATGCCGAAGATTCCACCGTTCAGAAATTATTTACAACTCTTCAAATTCAGAGAACTTCATCAAATGCTCCAAAGCTAATCGAAACTAAATACATAGAAACATCACCTGCTGCACAAATAATCAAAGAAACCGCAATGATCAACGAAAAAACGACGATTTCTCAACAAGCACTACACGAATCCGTTCTACTACCATCATTTCCAATGAGTCCTGATTTCGGACCTGCGGCAATATCATCTTCTTCAAACAAGGCTACAACATATGCGCCTAAAAAACCTGCCACTAGTAGTTTTGGCCTAAAACAGCAGATATTAACAGCGAAAACAAACGTGTACATTCCCGAATTGAAACCAAAAAGCTCGTCCCTTTCTCAAATGGCAATCAAATACACATCCTTATCTGAACCTCAAACGAAAGCTACTAGAACTGAAGCAGCAACCTCAAAGCCCTTTGAACAAAATCATACAACGAAGAAGGCATTACGAAAGCAGAACACCATAACCTCACAATCTGCGGTCAAAACCACCGTAGGTGAGCTATGGAACTCGGGACCATATGCATATGAACCAATCATTACAACAAAGAATAAATTGCCGACAAGCTACGATACCGCCTCAAAAACTGAGACGAACGCAGCAGAAACGTGGGCAACAACACCAATATCTTATAAAAAATATACCATACCAAAGGTCAAAACCACAGGATTTAAATCAGCCAAAATCACAATCCAGACAAATGGAAATGACCCTGCAAACACAACACCTTATAAAAAATTGTTAACAACGAATAAAAATTTACTAAAAAGCAAAACGATGGTATCGAATTCCGAGGTAGACACGACCGGACCTACACCAGAAAACGTGCTACCTATTGGTCAAACGCCTACCACAAAGAACCAATTGCCAACGATCAACACAAAAGCCTTAAAATCTGGAGTAAACACAAATGGAAATAGACCTGCATATACAACACTTTATGAACAACTGTTAACAACAAATAAGAATTTAATAAAAAGCAACACGACGGTATCGAATTTCGAGGTAGACACAACCGGACCTGAACCACAAAAAGCGGTAACTTTGGGTCAAATACCTACCACGAAGAACCAATTGCCAACGATCAACACAACAGCCTCAAAATCTGGAGTAAACACAAATGGAAAAAGACCTGCATATACAACACCCTATGAACAATTGTTAACAACGAATAAGTATTTACTAAAAAGCAACACGACGGTATCGAATTCCGAGGTAGACACAACCGGACATGAACCACAAAACGCGGTAACTTTTGGTCAAATGCCTACCACGAAGAACCAATTGCCAACGATCAACACAACAGCCTCAAAATCTGGAGTAAACACAAATAAAAATAGACCTGCATATACAACACCCTATGAACAATTGTTAACAACTAATAAGAATTTACTAAAACGCAACACGATGGTATCGAATTACGAGGTAAACACAACCGGACCTGAAAAACAAAACGCGGTAACTTTTGTTCTAATGCCTACCACGAAGAACCAATTGCCAACGATCAATAAAACAGCCTCAAAATCTGGGATAAACACAAATGGAAATAGATCTGTATATACAACACCCTACGAACAATTGTTAACAACAAATAAGAATTTAATAAAAAGCAACACGACGGTATCGAATTCCGAGGTATACACAACTGGACCTGAACCACAAAACGCGGTAACTTTTGGTCAAATGCCTACCACGAAGAACCATTTGCCAACGATCAACACAACAGCCTCAAAATCTGGGGTAAACACAAATGGAAATAGATCTGCAAACACAACACGTTATGAACAAATGTTAACAACGAATATTAATTTACTAAAAAGCAACACGACAGTATCGAATTCCGAGGTAGACACAACCGGACCTGAAACACAAAACGCGGTAACTTTTGGTCAAACGCCTACCACAAAGAACCAATTGCCAACGATCAACACAATAGCCTCAAAATCTGGAGTAAACACAAATGGAAATATACCTGCAAACACAACAGCTTATGGACAAATGTTAACAACGAATATTAATTTACTAAATAACAACACGACTGTATCGAATTCCGAGGTAGACACAACTGGACCTGAACCAGAAAACGCGGTAACTTTTAGTCAAACGCCTACAACAAAGAACCAATTGCCAACGATCAACACAAAAGCCTCAAAATCAGGAGTAAACACAAATGGAAATATACCTGCATATACAACACTCTATGAACAATTGTTAACAACTAATAAGAATTTACTAAAAAGCAACACGATGGTATCGAATTACGAGGTAAACACAAACGGACCTGAAAAACCAAACGCGGTAACTTTTGTTCAAATGCCTACCACGAAGAACCAATTGCCAACGATCAATACAACAGCCTCAAAATCTGGGATAAACACAAATGGAAATAGATCTGCACATACAACACCCTATGAACAATTGTTAATAACAAATAATAATTTAATAGAAAGCAACAGGATGGTATCGAATTCCGAGGTATACACAACCGGACCTGAACCACAAAACACGGTAACTTCTGATCAAATGCCTACCATAAAGAACCATTTGCCAACGATCAACACAACAGCCTCAAAATCTGGGGTAAACACAAATGAAAATAGATCTGCAAACACAACACGTTATGAACAAATGTTAACAACGAATATTAATTTACTAAAAAGCAACACGACGGTATCGAATTCCGAGGTAGACACAACCGGACCTGAAACACAAAACGCGGTAACTTTTGGTCAAACGCCTACCACAAAGAACCAATTGCCAACGATCAACACAATAGCCTCAAAATCAGGAGTAAACACAAATGGAAATATACCTGCAAACACAACAGCTTATGAACAAATGTTAACAACGAATATTAATTTACTAAATAACAACATGACGGTATCGAATTCCGAGGTAGACACAACTGGACCTGAACCAGAAAACGCGGTAACTTTTGGTCAAACGCCTACAACAAAGAACCAATTGCCAACGATCAACACAAAAGCCTCAAAATCTGGAGTAAACACAAATGGAAATATACCTGCATATACAACACTCTATGAACAATTGTTAACAACGAATAAGACTTTAATAAAAAGCAAAACGACGGTTTCCAATTCCGAGGTAACTTTTGGTCAAATACCTTCCACCAAGAACCAATTGCTAAGGATTAACACAACAGCCTCAAAATCTGGGGTAAACATAAACGGAACTTGGCCCGCAAACACAACCCCTTATGAACAATTGTCAATGACAAATAACAATTTGCCAAAAATCAAAACGACGGTATCATCTGGGGTGAACACAACACTACTGACATCTGCAAACTCGACATTTTACGATGATATGTTTAAAAAAACGCAATTTTCACAGCGAAACAACACAGCCTCAACAGCCTACATAAAAACCACTGCTTTTGAACCAGCAAACTCGATTAATACTTATCAGAATCAAGTTTTGAGGAACATTTCGACAGCCTCTAAACCTGGTGCAACTTCCGACCGATTTGAATCAGCAAAATCTACCACATACGAACAAACGGCCAAGAAGAAGAATCCAATGAGCAATTCCGAAACGATTAAAACTCCGACGACGACAGTCAGTAACGAACCAGACAACTCGTCACCCGCAAATGGTTCCCCAGCCCAGAACGCTCTTGCAAAAACCTCTTCAACTACCTCAGCCGAAACTATCGAAACCATTGAATCGCCGACTTCTCCTATGCATTTGTCCAGCGCAGGCAACTTCCTCCACGCACCCACAGTAAGCCACTTGCCTCAGGGCTTGACAGCTGCAGGCGACGACTTTGCTGGGAGCATTCAGCCCACCATTGGAAAAACAGCACTCAAGACAAACGCATCCACATCCACCGTCCCCGAAGTGAAGCATCAGCCAGCCGTCTCACCTCCAAGCGTGAGTCTGGGTCTTTTGACAAGCACGGGGCAAGACCTCAAGACTTCGTCCAGTTCCTCGATGCAGGTATTTTAGTCTCAAGCCTTTACTAGTTGATTTGGGGATTGGTTTGAGCTGAACTGCTGGGAGGGGTGGCTAAACTGGAGCCCGTGCAGTGCCAGCTGCGACACTGGCCAACGACTGCGCCGTCGTCTGGCCAACGCCAGTCGTTGTAAGGGGTCAGATGTTGAGGAGCAGTCCTGCAGCATCATGGCCTGTCCCATCGGTGCCTCTCGCATGAGCTCCGATCTGGGAAGAGTGAAAGAGTTGGCAGATGCGCTGTGGGGCGAGTGGGGCGGGTGGGGCTCCTGCTCGCGGGAGTGCGGGAATGGGACACGGCTGCGCTATCGCCAGCTGGCACGCAAGTCTCAGGGCGCTGGCAGACAAGCTCCGGGGCCCAACCAGGAACAGGAGCCCTGTGTCGGCAGTTGCCCCCGTCCTTTTTGCTTTCTTTCACTTGCTATACTCTCAAAGACATCCTCTGTTCTGCACAGCTCCAACGACGATGGCGCCGGAGGTGCAGGCCTTCATGGCGGCCTCCGGAATGAGCGTCCCTCTGCTCATTATTTTGGGCACCTCTCTTCTGAGCTGGAATGGTGGTTGAGGAGGCAACACAGGCTGACTCCATGTCAGCATCGGCGAGTATGAGCGATGCGGTGTCCTTCCTGGCCGAGGGGCTTCCGGAGGCCAAGCGCATGCAGATGGGCCATCAGGTCGTGGACTCCGTGCCCCTTTGCTTCTTCAACAGGAAGCCATGCAACTTCACCCAGTTTCTCCTCCCCTTGGCTTGTCGCTGCCCTCCATTTAGCTGCTTTGGTGTTGCAGCGATTTCAAGACCGTTCTGGAGCCTACGATGGTAGAGCGGGCATTTCAAGGATCATATTGAGGCCTGTGGTGGATTTGAGGGCAATTGTTTCCGCTTCAACTACCGCCAGCCCGTCACCTATCACAGCGCTCTGGTGAAAAGGAGGAGGAGATGGGTCTCTAGGGTGGAGTGGGGCGGTTTGAGGCGGGTGAGTCGCGGGGTTTGGAGCTGCTGCTGCAGGGTTCACAGGCGGACTACATGTGCTCCAGCCAGACCGCCGGCTACCGCATCGTCATCCACGACCAGGACGAGCACCCTTTCCCCGACAGCCAGGGCATCTATCTACCCTTCTCCATGCGCACCTCCATCGCCATTCGAAAGGCCTCCCCCTTCCACCAACCCTCCTCTTACACTCCCCACCCAGCCTCTTTAGATACGCGTCCACCGAGCAGAGCCCCCCTACGGCCACTGCCAGGCGGAGCCCTCGCCCGACTTCTTCTACAACGGAAGCTACAGCGTCGAGGTCTCCCAGACATCGCTTCCATCATGGTCCACTTTGAAAGTAGGAAAGTTGAGGGCTGCTACCGAAGCTGCTACCAGCGACGTCTGGTGAACGGCTGTGGCTGCAGCGACCCTCGCCTCCCTGCCCCCGCCAACGTCTCCGTCTGTCCAATAGCTCGCAGTTGCCCCCCTTTTATATGCTCCTATCTCCAATTCTCACCTGACATTGAACGGCCATTTGCAGAGGAGTGCCTGGACTACTATCGCAACTGCGCCAAGGACACGGACTGCAACTGTCCCAGTGCCTGTCGGGAGAGCCTCTTCGAGCTCACCACCTCCGCCGCCACCATTCGCAGCCAGGGCATTCTCGTCCACCCGCCCCCTGCCCTCCTCACCTTTCCCCCCTTCTAGAAGCGCCAACTTGCAGAAGCACTCCTGCCCCATCCCCTCACAGTGTGACAAAGGGCTGGGAGATAGGCGAGGATTTTTTTCCCAGCTCCCTAGTAAGGTAGAGGAAGGGAAATGTGAGTTTGGCAGGACTGAGTTGGCGCTGGTCCGTGTATACTACGAGCAGATGAGCGTCCTCCTGCTGGAGGAGCACGCCAGCTACGAAAATGAGCGTCTCCTGGCTGACATCGGTCTCATAGCTGGCCAACTCCCCACTTCCAAGTCTTCATGTTTTCCAGGAGGATTGATGAGCATCGTTCTTGGAGCCTCAGTGATCTCACTCACCGAGTTCCTCACACACGCTTCTCAGCTACTCCTCAAATTATTTTACACTTCTCATTAAGCATACTCACTTCCTTACTTCTTAATTCCTTTACGTCATCCTTTGCCTGCCATGTCGTGGTGAAGTGAACGTTGTCAGGCGTTGTTTGTGAAAACTAATTTCATCGTCCATTTCGAATGAATTGAAGTGTATAGATTGTCCGATGTGAACCAACTTTCTTTTAACCAAAAACCTTTGTAAGCAATGAAAGTCACCGAAAAGTGGGTTGCATAGTGAAAGTGGTCCAAAAGCAGCATGCAGCAAGGGAAAACGCCTTGTATCACTCCCGGGGGTAAATTCGCAAGAGCAGAGCAGAGAATAGATCTATTATTCCACTCTCTCGTCGCCTTTGAGACGGAATAAAATGGCTGGGATAATTTGTGGCACTGGGAAGCAGTCAGGAGAGCCAATGAATGCCCACTGTGCTATGCCGTCCTTTCGGACCCAGTATTATCTGCAAACCTCTCCTCATTTGACTAGATAAACGCTGGGCATGTGTTTGCGTGTGTGTTTGTGGATGCATGCGCTGTGTGCATGAGTAGGGTTGGTGGAGGGGTGGTGGGAGGAGGAGGTATAGTCTTACAGGCGCGGTGCAAGGAGCTGAGCAGAGCGGGCGGGCATGGGCGGGTCGTGATAGTGCCAACTGTTAGTCCACATCTGAGGAGAGAGCCAGGCTCTGTGTATGAGAAGGGGGATAGAAGGGGCTGGAGAGAAAGGGTGAGGGAAGATGGTAGGAAAGAGGGGAAGAATAAAAGAACCTCATCATCGCCCTTCTCGGTGATGCCGTAGAGGGTGCCGGAGTGGCCGGGCTGGAAGGCCGCGTTGCGTTGGCCGATGTACTCCCGCGGCAGGCCGCCTACAGCCAGCGCTGTGCTCACTACCATCGGATAGGTGCTGATAGCCTCTCTAGCAGCTACTAGGCCCCCTTGACTAAGCAGCCCCCAGGCAGCGCTCATGCCGCCCTCCCAGAGTGACAGGTGGAGGAGAAGGAGGGGGCATGGAAGTGGAGGCGGACCGTAAGAGTCCCCGTTGAGGGAGCCGGAGCCTTCGGAGGCGGAGTCGGTGATGTGGAGGCCCATGGTGCCCTCATTTCGCACCCGCCTAGCATCCAGGGAGGATGAAAGGGGTTATGAGGGGTGGGGGATGCAGACCGAAGACGCTGTGGAGGCCGCTCCGGTGGTGCCTCCTCGGGTGGCGGCGGGGGCGGCGGAGGAGCAGGTGGTGGGGGTTTGAAGACGGCCGTTTCGAAGTGCTCGAAGCCGTTGTCGGCCAGACTGCCGTAGCCCAGAGGCTCCTCGCGCCTGGAGGTGAAGCCCAGGGCCAGGTTAGTGGAAGGGGCCCAGGAGGAGGCAGGGGAGACCTAAGGGGAGGCTCACGGCGCTGGTGCTCCATTGCTGGGCCGTCAGTGGGCGGGGGCAGAGGGCGGAGATTGGTGGGCGGTGAGGTCGGCCCCCTCTCCTCCGCTCTTCCCTCGCTGCAATCACCAAGCTCCAGCCTCTACTCCCAGTAAGATTTCTAGCTCTACTCCAAGTATTATATGTTCTTAGTTTGGGAGAAGGCTTGGGAGAAAGGGTTGCAGGCTAACCTGGCCTGGGGCGGTGGAGGAGGCAGAGGCGGCGGTGGAGCAAAGGCCTCGAGGGAGCCGGCCTTGAACTGGTCCCTGAGGGGTCGCAGGCCTAGGTCGTGGGTGGCGTGGAGGGCGTCGTAGGAGCGGGCGGAGCGGAGGGGTCCGGCGGCGGGTGCGGAGGGCAGCGGCTGGACGCCCACTGAGGCGCGCCAGTTGCCCAGGATCTCGTCCAGGCTGGGCAGGCCGAGTTCGGAGCGGGAGCGGGACAGCTCCGCCTCACGCTCTCGACTCTCTCGGATCTCCCTGACACAGCCAGCACCGGCATTAGAGAGGCTGCAGTCTGCTAGGGCTAATAGGGGCACCGACTAAAGACTATCCGGCTATCAGAGTTGAGCTCAAGCCCTGGGTGATGTGGATAGGAGGCGTGTGGATGGTTGCTACTGAGTCCTAGGGCGAGTAAATAAAGAGTAAGCCTAGGAGAAGAGGGAGGCCCACTGGTGAGTGAATGAGGATTGGAGGGAGGCCTGTGCTGACTGTGTCTGCTTTGGAGGTGTGTGGAGGAGAGTAGGTTGAGTGTGATGGTGGGTAAGAACCTGGCGATGAGGCTTTCGCCGCGAGTGAGTCCGCTGGCCTCGCGTTCGTAGGCGGAAGACGAGGTCTCCGAAGGCTTGCGCTGGATCAGCTTCCCACGCGTCGGTGCCACCGTCGCATTCTTGATGTAGCGTCCTGTACTACTGCTCAATAGTCCAGAAGTTGCTGAGGCTAGGGAAAGGAAGCGGTGCCTTGGGCAGAGCGCTGGCTGGTGCTCCTCTCAAGGCCGTCAGAGTGGTAGCCGTTCTGGTAAATGTGACCGTTGGTGTAGACGGCGGGCATCTCCACCAGCTCCACCCGATAGCCTGGCGGGGCTCCGTTGAGCGAGTTTCTGCACCCAGCCTTCTTCTCTCCTCCACTTTTCCCAATGCCGAGGGGGCAAACCTTAGATGCGGCGGCATTGGTATGCCGAGCTGGTGCAGGAGCTCGGGGTGGGAGCGAAGGTAGGCGAGGAATAGGTCCCGCTCTCTCGCTGCCGCCTGTCCTCCGTTCCCGCCGCGCCCAGGAGGCATGGACGCAGATCGAATGCTCCTCAAACCCAGCCAGGCTTTCCAACAACTCCCAAAGTAGGGGCGGCCATAATAAAGGCACTTGAGCTCCAGCTCTCGCTGCTGCTGCATCTCCATCTCGCGCTGTATTTGGCCCAGGCGCTCCCGACCGTGTCCAGCCTGCTGGAGGCCGGGAGGAGGGCGAAGAGGAGGCCTTGCGTAGGGATCCATCTCCGGCGACTCTGCCCCGCTCATCTCTGCAGCCCCCCTTTTGCTGGCTGAGGAGGAGGAAGAGGGAGGTGAAGGAACGGGTGTAGTGGGGTGGTGGCTGATGTGCACCGCGCTCCTTAGCCTCCCAACCGCGACGGGCCTCGCCGACGTTGCCGATAGACTCGTGGCTCACTGCGTCCTTGATGGCGGCCATGTTGTACCTGTCCGTTCAATTCAGCTCATGTCCATTGAGGAAGGAAGGGCAGGAGGTGCATCTGGCCTCAAGCACGGCCCTAAGGGCAGGCAATTAGTGGATGCGGAGAGATTGTGAGAAGGAGTGGTGAGGAGGAGAGGAAGAGTTACCCGTAGCTGTCCCAGCCGGGGTACCTGGCATGGCTGAGCTGAGCGCGATTACTGAAGGATGGAAGGGGGAGTGCTAGGCATAGGATGGAGGAATGGATGGGGATGCTGGTAGATCTGGGTTGATGACTCGTAAAATGGAAGCGCCATGCAGAGAAGGGAATTGAATGAGGGGGCTGAAGGAGGAGGAAGGAAGGGTAGAAGTAAAGGAAGGTCCAACCATGGTGCCTGGAGTCCTTGCATGGCCAGATTGTCCATGCTCTGCCCGCGCTTCTGGAACTCTTCCAAGTAGTTCACCGGCCGGTTCAGCAGTGGGTCCTGTCATTGGGGCTCATTTGAACCTGCTGAAGGTGATAGGGGATGGGAGGGAACAGCGGGGAGGTTTTCCGGATGCACAATGCGTTTGGGGCGCAATAGGCGACGGTCGATGGTGTGTGGGCGGATCTCGGGCGCTCCGGGCAGGTCCTTGGAGGCCAGCAGACTTGCCGTCAGTCCGTCCACCGACTTCCACCGCCTCCAACCCACCTCTTTACTCCAAGTAGGGGAGGGAAAGGGGGATGGGAGGACTTGAAAGCGGGGTTGTTCCGGTGCTCAGTCAGCTGCCAGCGGTGGTGCTCTTCGATGCGGCGCTCCCAGATGTCGCGGATGGCCGATGAAACACCGCCCACTCCCTCCACCAGCTCCTCCGAGCCCCAGTGCACTCCTGCAACTCCGAATGGATAGGATAGAGAGGATGTGGTGGAGAATAAGAGGCGCGGAGGCTGCTGCTGGGCTCCTCCTATACCTCCCTCCCTCCCTCCCTCCCTCCCCTGCCCCCAATGGCCAATGCACGGGGTCGACGGCTCTCGCTGGGGAGGCAGGCTGTGCAGCCTAACAAAGAGATGCCCCCCCTCCTCCACACACCCTCCCCCTTCTGCATACCATTTGGACGATACGACCTATATGCCTCCCTCCCTCAGCATCCCCCTCTCATCCCCTCCCACACACCCTCCTGCCCTTTATCCTACCTCAATCCAATAGAAGGAGCAGTCCTGCTGCTGTCTCTGCCCGGGAACCCTGGTGACAAACGGCTTTATGAGCTCTCCCCCCGCCTCTTGAGGCATGGGGTCGAAGAGGCAGAGCCAGGAGAAGAGAGGGGGAATGGGGAGGAATGAGAAGAGGGGCCGTCACTGTCAGACAGGAAGAAAGCAGCACCGACCGGGATTTCCGCTCCCCTTCACACCCCCCTTCTGTCAAGTGAGGCCGGGCACGCGCAAACACACCTGCCCATTTCCGAAACACCACCAACCCCCTTTTCACGCCCCTTTTCTCATCCCTACACACATGGTCTTACTATACCATCACCACCATTTAGGATTTTGGAGGGGGTTATGTGGAGGAGGGGGGAAGGTGAGGTGACTTTGTTAGAGGAGGCGAGGGTGCCTCGCTGAGGAGGGTTTACTAGGCTAAGGAAAAATATTAAAAATATTAATTATTAATTATTAATTATTAATTATTATTATTATTAATTATTAATTAAATAAGATATTAAATGTATTAAATTAAATTTATTAATTATTGATTATTATTAATTATTAATTAAATAAAATATTAAATGTATTAAATTAAAATTTATTATTTTTAATTATTAATTAAATAAAATATTAAAATGTATTAAATTAAATTTAAATATATTACATTATATTAAATAATTAATTATATTAAATTGATAAATAAATTAATTATTGATTATTATTATTATTAATTATTAATTAAATAAAATATTAAATGTATTAAATTAAATTTAAATATCTTACATTATATTAAATAATTAATTATATTAAATTGAAAGATATTAAATAATTAATTATGTTAAACGTATTAATATAAAAGCAAGCCTCACAGAGCCTAGCCTTATAAATACATTTTGGCTTGGTGCCAAGTTGGTTCGGAAGGCTTATTAAATTAAAATAAATAATTATATTAAATTGATGATTATAGCAGCGGAAGGAGGAAAAATCAAGCGAGCTTATCCGGCGAGCGGTGCTTGGGCTGCTGAAACGGGTTTTGGTTCTTGTCCTCCTCCCCTTTTCCCTCAGCCAAATCGATCAAGTGATATTCCAATTGTCTGTTGCGAATCGATTCTATTCGAGCAAAATGACGATGACAATATGACATTGATGTTCAAACAAAAATTTACAAACAAAAATTTACAAACATGAAAGGTAATGGTCATTAAAGGAAAGCAAAAGCAAGTTGTAAATGCGTTGCATATAAAAGCACTAATCTAAACGGCTGGTGAGAATCGGGGGCGCTCCTTGTTTAACATGGCTTATTAAAAAAGTTGTCATGGAAAGATTTATATATCATGGAAAGATAGATTTCTAGATTTCTATTTAGACCTGGGGGGAGGGGAGAGGAAGAGTGGGAGGAGGGGGGAAAGTAGTTTTTGCGGGCTTCTTATCTGAGAAACTAGTTTTTGCGGGAGGTTACATAGGCGAACATGAAAAGGGCTATAAAAACAAAAACGGCAAGGGCGAACAGTTTGAGGTATTTGCAGGGAGAGGATGGGCGCTGCCAGTGCTGGTCGTTGTTGGGCTGGGCGGTGCGTGGGCGGGCGGCGACAGGTCTGGCCTCTTGAGCAGGCCTCTCCTGTAATGGAGGTCCCAGGCTCTTTTTAGCAACCGAGGCAAGGACAACTGAAAAAGGACCTTGTAGCGGAGCGAGCCCATCTTGCGGAAGTTGTAGGCCGGACGCCGACGAGAGGCCACCATAGTTTGAGCTTGGCAGGTTTTGGTGCTAAAACGCGAAAATTTGATTGCAGTTTGATAGCAAAGGAATCTGTAAATTGCTGATAGCAGAAGAATCAAAGTCAGACATTCATCTCATATGACTTGGGAAGCGCCAAGTTTGGGGCAGTGGCATAAAACCGACACCTTTTGCATCTGAAGGACGCTCCCACCTACCATTCTTAGCGGAGGGAACATCTCCTTGGATCAAAGTCAGACATTCATCTCCCTATCACTTGGGAAGCGCCAAGTTTGGGGCAGTGCCATAAAACCAACACCTTTTGCATCTGAAGGACGCTCCCACCTACCATTCTTAGCGGAGGGAACATCTCCTAGAGGGACACAGTGTCATAAAACGGCCACCTTTTTGCACCTGAAGGACGTTCTTTGGCCAGCCACAATTCATTTTAAACACCAATCTTGATTTTAAAGAAAATTTGGAAAAATAGTTTGAAAAACATTATTACGAATATCTTTTTGAATTATCAAATATACACAAACTTTAATCGTTTGATACACAAGCAAATTAGCTTAAAAGAGCAAATAAGGCTTTAAAAAATTAGTCGCAATATTCAAGCTTCACAAAGTCGTTGGTAGCAGCTACAGAAGGCCAAGCAAAGAGATGGAGTGGATGTGGACCGAGTTCGATCCGATTACTCTGCAGCCATCACCTCGCCCTCCGGCTAGCTACCGCCGCTATGTCCGACGCTGGCAGGCTTGGATGGACAGCTGCAAGCATGACATTCCATGGGGCTCAGGACAATTCGGCTCTGGCTTTGGCTATCAAGAACTATTTGGAACGTTTACTGGGTGATAAAATGCTCCAACTTATAAATGCAGCAACTGAATTGTCTGAAAAGCTCTATAAACGCAGCAGTCAACTGGAAAGCAAAACAGTACAATTGTTATCATTAACAATTAAAAAACCATAAAATTGATAAAATTATTGTATTGACTACATCTTTAAAAAACAGTTTGAAATTAGCATAGTTATTGAGGCATTGGCTAGTCGTTTCTTGCTTTTGACAAACTGTTGGGGTTTTGGGGGATCTCAAACCTGCGCATATAGTCTGATGGCTATCTAGGCAGATACAAACCAAAACAAGGCCCCAAAGCACTCACGAACAGAACATTGCATCGAATTCTGACCCAAGCTCTAAGATGGCGCACTTTGACTTGGTGGACAAGAATGGGATCTTCTTTCCAACTTCCGACGACGAACTGAAGCCTCCCCAGCGTCAAACAGCGCGCCGTTCCACACCCTTTCCTCCTCGGCCTCCACCTCGCCCGGTATTGTTTTAGCTGTTTAGCTCTAGGCTTGGTCTCTTTTGCATGATTCTATCCATATTTGTATCCAATGTGAGCCACTTTTGGAGGACAAAAGCGAAGAAGAAGAGCCCAAGAAGGACAACGGGAGCGGCGGCGGTGGAGGGACGGGCGGAAGCGGGATGAGCGGTGGAGGAGCGGGCGGCATCACCGCATAGTGTTCCAATGTCACTCTTTCGTTTTGTTGTTTTTGATCCAGTGGTTTAGAGGGTCAAGATAAATAGTGCATTGTTGCTTGCATAGGCAAAAACTATGCATTGCACTTTCTTCTACAACTTTTGAGTCAGGTTAGCAAATTTCAACTTGCTAATCATCCTGGTCGGGATTAGAGCTGGTGGCAGCACTTTGTTTGCGCTCAAAGCAGTCGTTATAGACTGCTAAAAGTCGCTGTTCGCAGGCCATTGCACCCAAGGAGTTTATGTTTCACTCACAATGCAAGAGCACTCACGGCTCCCACAAAGTAATTCATTTTGTCAAAACGCATTTTCAATATAAATGATACATTCTGTTTAATGTGAATGGCACAGAAATTGCACATTGAAGACTTGTGAACAAAAATATAGAAAAATGTAAAACGTGAATGGCAAGATTTTACAGAAATTGCACATTTGAAGACTTGAGCACATTTGATTGGCAGGAAAATGGCAGGAAATCGTATTTACATGAATGGCTTGAAGGCCTTGGAGACTTGATTTCCATCAATGTTGAAAGTAGAAATGGAAAGAGGGGAGCGCTTTTGAGGAGGCTTGATAATTTTGCGCGATAAATCGAGGCTCTGGTTTTCCAGAGTAGGTGAATAGGAGGTTTGAGGGAGGATGGGTGGGAACGTGAAAAGGTTCGCGGGAGGTGGGCAAGTGGGTGGAGGGCCAGTGGGCGGGCAGGGCATGATTGGCGGTGGAGGCGTAGGAAGCTGCAGGTTGGCTCCCGGCACCCATTCCAGGAAAATGTAGCCCCACACCGTCGGGTTCAGCAGAAAGTTGGGAATCTGAAATTCACCATAAAGAAAGGTTTGAGAACAGGAGTGCAGTGTGTGCGTGCCTCGGCGGAGACGAGGTCCAGCGTCGCTTTGCTCAGATTGCGTCCCGTAAAGCTAAGCACAAAGCTGGCAAAGATGTCGCGCGTTATCTTTTGCCGTAAGAAATCCTGTAGCCAAAAATTCTAAACCTGCTTTTGTTGGTAAAGAAACGATGAGGAAATAAAAACCTGCATCATGGTGCGCATGTGCTTGTGTGGATCGCCAATGTACACCTCGGCCATCCAAAGAAGCAGTTGGAGCTTGCGTCCGGCAGCGAATGTGCGTTCCCAAATGCGAGCGCTGCAAAGCAATTTGCAAAATCAAACTGAAATTGAAATGGGCTCCAAATATAAGGGCTACTTGAAAACTTGGGCGGCAAACATGGCGTCGTGAACGGACTTGGCTTTTTCGTAAACTTGGGTTTGGTTGTCATGTAAAATGAGCTTCAAAAATGGTTGTCAAGTAAGATATTTTAGGCCAGATTTAACTGGCAAGAGTATTGATTGACAATTGGAACAAGAAAATTGTTTATTGCATAAACATAAATGCAATACAAAATACACACTTTTTAAAAACAAATGTACATGAAAATGCTTTTCCAAGTAACAGCCTTAAAAACGTAGTTTTTTTGGGTCATTTGAACATGTACAAGTTGGTTCTTTAAGCAACAGCCATAATTTTTTTGGAATTTATTTTTTAAATTTTTGACCGCAGTCGTATTGTCACTCTGCTATTTAGGAAAACTGTTGTCCTCATATATATATATATATATATATATATATATATATATATATAGGTATCTAAAAATGCTGTAGACAAGTAAATTGGACAAATTGGTACAAATTTTTTATTTTTCTAAAAGGTGATGTATGTTAATAAAAAGTCTATTTTTAAAGATTTGAAAGTAGACACAAAATTTGAACATTTGAAACATTACTTTTGGGTAGAAAATTTTGAAAATGGGAAAAGCTCAAATCTCAACTGATTTTGCAAAAAACTTATTCTTAAAGGTATTTAAATTTTAAAAAAGATTTAAATGAATAAGACAGACCAAATTTTTGGGGTACACTTTAAAAGGTTCAATTCTGAACAAATTTTGACAAATATTGTTCATGAAAGGAAATAAATTTTTAGGACATTCTAAAAGGGTAGAATTTGGGTGTTAAGAGCTCCGCGGTCATCGATTTCGGTCTGCACTATATACTAGTTTGGATATTTTCCAAGTTTTCCTTTCTAACTCTTTCTCAACTAGACAGTTTTTAGATTTTTACGGCTGTTGCTTAGATAATACCGCCAAATCCTTGCGGAACAGTATCAAAAGCCCCGCCGGACAGGTAGGCGAACGAGGAGGACATGATGCCTTCACCGTCCTCCTCGGAGGTGCTTTCGTTGCAGTACGAGGAACAGCAGTCTGTGCTTGAGCCCGACTCTGTCTCGTCCGTTTCTTCATCCTCGGCCTCCTCCTCATTCTTGGTCTCCTCCTCCTCCTCCAAATCAGAGTCATTTCAGAATTTTAGCCTATGACTTGTTTGTCTTAACCATGTGGATGTCGCCCAAAGGTTCCAACTCCCATGACCAGACATTGTCAGCTAGCACCACCAGCTGCATGGCTGGAGAGGGCGGCGGGGTGAGGATCTGGAAGCTGTTTGGTTCCTGGTTGAGAACTGGAGCATCGTCGTCCTCTTCCTCCTTCTTCTCCTTCTTCTCCTTCTTCTCCTCTTCTTCCTCCTCCTTCTCCTTGGCCTCTTCTTTTTCCTCCTTCTTCTTCTCCTCCTTCTTCTCCTTCTTTCTTCTCCTCTTCTTCCTCCTCCTTCTCCTTCCTCTTCTTTTCCTCCTTCTTCTTCTCCTCCTTCTTCTTGCCCTCTTCTTCCTCCTCCTCCTTCTTCTTCTCCTTCTTCTCCTTCTTGTCCTCTTCTTCTTCCTCCTCTTTCTTCTCCTCCTTCTTCTCCTTCTTGCCCTCTTCTTCCTCCTCCTCCTTCTTCTCCTCCTTCTTCTCCTTCTTGTCCTCTTCTTTCTCCTTCTTCTCCTCTTCTTTCTCCTCCTCCTTCTTCTCCTTCTTGTCCTCTTCTTCCTCCTCCTTCTCCTTGGCCTCTTCTTTTTCCTCCTTCTTCTCCTCCTTCTTCTCCTTCTTGCCCTCTTCTTCCTCTTCCTCCTTCTTTTCCTTCTTGTCCTCTTCTTCCTCCTCCTTCTCCTTGGCCTCTTCTTTTTCCTCCTTCTTCTCCTCCTCCTTCTTCTTCTTCTTCTTGAGCTCTTCTTCCTCCTCCTTCTTCTCCTCGTCGGCCTCCTCCTTCTCCTCCTTCTCCTCGTCGGTCTCCTCTTCCTCTTCTTCATCCTCCCCATCAGCATCCCAGTCGTCTTCCTCCTCTTCATCTTTGTGCGGAGAAGGGATTCGCTGCAAATATAGCATAATCATCTTTGGTATAATCATTTTTAACCTAAAGATTAAAGATTGTAAGGTTTAAAACAAAAATTGATTAAAAAATTTTGCAAAGTGATCAAGTTTTTCCCAAAAATCATGTATTTTGTGTTTTTAAACAGAAAAGTGTCAATTTTTAGTTTTATGAAACTAAATTCAACTAAAAATTATGTCATGCTCAGCGGTTCCTACGCTTTGCATGCTTTCAGAGCCTGGGCAATTGAGTTTGGTTTGGGCTTGGAAAAGATTTGACCATGTGATAGGGCAGGCTGGCCATGAGGCTGGTGACCAGGGTTTCGTTGAGCAAGGCCTTCCCGAAGAGGCCGACAACACCGCGTATAAAATCCATCACGCCACTGCCCGTCTGCACCAACGTCTGCAATTTTCTTCACTTGCCTTGCCTAAAACCATTTCCACAAATGCACAGCTACCTCATACAAATGGTCGTATTTCGTTAGGTAGTCCATTTCCTCGTCGCAAGAAAAGTCGTTGAGTCGGAGGAAGAGGAAGTTGGCAAAGGCGAAAAAGTCCATGCTCAGGTTGAAGGCTTCCTAAAATTTGTTTGGTTTAAAAATGGACCAAAGTTGATTCAGTCAAAGTTTAAAATTGCACTTGGTGTTGTTCGGGCGTGTACTCTGCTTCCGCCACTGCCGCGACCATGCTTTCGACGCTGAGTTCCTCCAGCAGACGACTCGCCTTAACAGAGTCCTGGCTCCCAGAGCCCCCGGCCGCGTTGGCTTCCGTCTTCTCCTTCAGCTTGCGCAGGGACTTGTACGCGAGCGCAAGGCTCATGGCCTCCACGATGGTCTCCTTCTCACAGCTCATCTTCGACATTTGCACTCCTCACACTCGGCAGAATTTGATGTCCTAAAAGGTTTTTGATTGGAAAATAAGAGTATTTTATGTTATAATAAAAAATGTAGCTTTTCTACTAATACAATTTGACAATTTGCTTCGATTTATATGCTTACAGATTGAAAATAAAAGTCTGGACCGCCGCAAAAATACATTTTGGTCATCAAACAGCCAGTTTTGGAATCATATTTAACACGATATTTCTTTTCAAATTTTACTGGCAACAACAATTCACATGTTACAAATCGGCAAAACCAGCAATCAAATGTGCTCAAAAAGGGTCATGCAGACTAAAATCAAGTGTGTCTGTGTGTTTGTGTGCATTCTGAAATTTGCATGCAAAAACAAGTGGTTAGTTTTCCGCTGATTCGCCCGAAATCTTGCTGGCCTTCTCCATCTTCCTCTTCCTCTTCCTCCTCTCCTCCTCTCCCTTAAGAACCATCTGCTCCATCTTCTCGCTCGCTTTCTTCAAAATGTCTGAAACAGTGCGACGGCGCTTTGCATCCACAGCGATGCGCTTTTCAGCTTCCGACATTTGCCGCTGCTGCTGCTTCGGGCCTGCTGTGCCTGGAATGGGGTGGGAAGAGGAAAAACAGGCTGAGGATGTGCATGGCTGGTTAGGATCGGGACTTTTAGGGGTGCTGGGTATGGTGATCAAGGAAACTGGCTCGCATCTCATTTCCGGATCCACCAGCTCAACGTCCACCATTCCTCCATACAGCTCCTAAATTGGTTTTAGTTTTGAAATAAATTACTCAATAGATTAGTAATCGATTCAGAAAATTAAAGATGCTACATGAGTTAATTTACGTATCTTGATGGGACACGTTTTTAGAAAAACCTAGATAAATAAATAAAAATAGCATAAATTTATAAAACGTAAATTTTTTAAATATTGTAATGCAAGGCAGCGTACCAAAGTGTCGGCGTTCTTAAACTGTTCGGACAGAAGCAGGTGGCGCGTTTGATCGGCAAACTGATGGCAAAAGCTGCTGTCCTCTGGATGGGCTTTCTAAAATCACCTTGGACATTGGTAAAAGACCATGTTGAGGACAAATAACCTGGACGGAAGGCAAGTTGACTTTGCTGCGCAGGTTGTCCATGAGCTCCAGTCCTTGCTGCACCCAGGAGACGATGGACTTTCCAGCGATCACGGCAATCTAAAACGGCTCCACATTTTGTTTTGGCAAAATCTGTCAGCTAAAATATTGCCTTTTGCTTTTGAATATGCTGGTGCTCTTCGAGTTCCATCTGGTAGGTCATCCATGGCTTGAAAGGATGCCTGCGAGTAGGCAAGGCTCCAGAGTCGCTTCCATCCCACCCATCCAGTGACGCATCGCTGCTGCCCGGTCCACGCATCGCCCGAATACCCACAGCTCGGAGTTCGCGAAGCTCTGGCTGTGGAGAATCAGGCGGCGACTCTGGCGAGAGCTCTGGCCCATCTGGACCCTCCAAAGGTGTCTGGGGGCGCTGAAGCTCTGGTCCAGCTGATGTAAGCGAAGCAGGCGATGCTGGTGACAGCTCTGGCCCATCTGGACCATCCAAAGGCGTTTGGGGGCGCTGAAGCTCTCCAACCATCATCGGAGATGCTGGCTCATCTGTGGAAAAAAATAATCTTTTGTGTAAACTAGAATTTGGGAAGCTTACGGCATGGATGGGGCAGTGGTGGGGGTGACAGGGGCAGCTGAGGCTGTAGAAGGAGCTGGGGCGGACTCGCGGACAGCTGCTGCGCAAGTTCGCTGTCTGGCGTCGTGGACACCTTGCGTCGCTTGGCCAACGGCAAGGCCTCTGGCTCTGCTTCAGCTTCGTCTCCCGACTCCCCCACCTGGTCCAGCACAATCCAGCTCATGTCCGACGATGACCCGGAATCGTCCTCATCGCTCGAACTGCCCACCTCGTCCACCACCATCCAAAGTTGGTCCTCAGCAGCCATCTGACTTGATGGCATTCACTGATTTCTCCTGACAATATACGTATTTCTTAGAACAACAATTCACAGTTGGAGACTAGGGATTAGTGAAGATTAGGCATTGGTGCAGTGGTATTGTAACCAATGTATCAGTCAAATTAGTCAAAAGCAAAATTTCAAAATTTTATTTGTCAAAAGCATCATTCTTAACAAAATACGCAAGCATAAATGGAAATGCAACTTCAATTTTACAATTGTAGCAATTGTAAACAGAAAACTGCAAGAGCAAAAACTGCGAGAAAATTGTGAGAAAACTGCGATAAAGAGGGAAATTTTAGAAAGAATCTTCAAATTCCGAGACATCGTCTGAGAGTACCAAACAGTCTGGGCTGCTGGGAAGGGAGGGTTGCTGCTCAGAGGGGGATGGGGCAAGCAATTCAGGGGAGCCAGGTGGACTAAGAGCGTCTGGATTCTGAGGCTGGTGCTGCTGCACTGCATCCGCCGGTCCGCCTCCGGAAACTCGAGCCTCCGCTGCGGGTCCAGGGCCGTGTCCAGCTGGCTCATCATCCAGCTAAAACGCTTTTGTTTTTGCGCGGTCAAAGGCCGCCAGCCGCGGAGGGCAGGGCACCAGAGCCCGGAGGCCGGAGGGCATGGGTGCGGAGGCCCCGGAGTGTAGCCTAGCATGCAAAGCATGCTAGGCGAAGCTTAGGGGCCTCCGCACCCGTGCCCGGAGGCCGGAGGAGCTCTGGCGCCCTGCCCAAAGCGGCGGGCGGCCAAGGCCAGCTTAAGCAGTTATTCCATTTTTGCGTTCGTTTATCCGCAAATTTTTTGATCGAAAATTAAATTTTTTTATCCGAAAACTCAATTTTTGATGTTTGAAGGGGTCAAAAATCATAAATTGCTAGTTTTTTAATGAAATTAGTTTATTTTTGACATGTATGCCTGTCATAGTTATATTTTAAAGTTGACAATAAAAGTTTTTGTCACATTTATTATTGTGTGATATATAGTCAAAAACCTAAAATCTTGATGTTTCGAAACTCAAAAAAATTCAAACATTCATAAATTCCTGGTTTTTAATAAACTCTGCGTTATAAAGGCCGCGCATCTTGGCAACAGTCGACAATACCTTGTTATAATAAGATAAATAAATTTATCAGGAAAGGGGGGGGGGGGGGGTTGGGGGAGGGCGGGGGGGTGGGGGGGGGGGGGGGGTTTTGTAGGGGTGTTTGTTTTAGCTCCTCGTGAAAGGGGTTTTTTTTTTTTGTTTTATTGTGGGAAGGAGATTAGTTAAAACCCGCAGAAATCCGACCGACTCATTGGTGACGTCGTTGACCATGAAGCTGTGAATGAACGAGTTGAACATCCGCACCATTACGTCTTTCCAGCCAGCCGCACAGAGTTCCCCGGACAGCAGATCCTAACAAACGTTTTAGGCTTAACCCAACTATTAGCGATCAAAAATTAAAAGTCAAGCCAAAAGTACAAGAGAAAGGTATAAAGGGACCTCTTGGGCAACTTGGACCACGTTTCCGTAGACTTGAGAGTCGGTAAAGATGTCCAGGAAGCCGGACATGGACCTGAGCATGGAGAGCAGGGAGAGCATCTGCTTTGCAGCCAGGTAGACCCTATACGCTCCACGCACCCGTCGACGCTCTGCTTCTTGTCGCTGCGCTTCTTGGAGCTCTGCGCTCGCCTCGGCCTCAGGCTCGGCCTCATCTGGAGCGTCGTAGCGTGCCACCTGTTTGGGCACTCCTTCATCATCGCTTTCTTCCCCACCCGGATGGCTCCGCTTGAGGGGAATAAGGCACATTTTATTTGCTAAAA